>CM062804.1:1365892399-1366144942 GCA_031772625.1 Pinus tabuliformis | reverse complement strand
AACCATAAAACAAAAATTTTACAGTTGAAAGACAATGTCTTGCCTAGAGGACTAGTTCCATTAGAAGAATTGTTTGACTTTAACGATGTAGCTAAGAAGCCAAAAATTGAACCCACTAGAGCTGGAGTTGAGGAATGTAATATTGGAACTCAACAAGAACCTAAGATAATCAAACTATCCAAATCTTTACCCTTACCAGAAAAGCTAAAGTACATTGAACTATTCAAAGAATTCATACATTTCTTTGCATGGACCTATGAGGATTTAAAATCCTATCACACGAGCATTATACAACATAAGATTCCCTTAAAATAATATCATAAACGTTTTAAGAAGAAATTAATTTTAATCAACCCAGTACTTATGACTATAATTAAAAAAGAGGTTAAAGGAATGTATGATGCTAAGATCATAATGCCACTAAGATATTCTAAATGGGTGTCTAATTTGGCTTCGACTAGGAAAAGGACCAGAGAAATTAGACTCTATATTGATTTTAGAAATATGAATAAAGCCTCTTTGAAAGATAGTTTCCCTTTTCATAAGATGGACCACACTCGAACCCACTAGAGCTGGAGTTGAGGAATGTAATATTGGAACTCAACAAGAACCTAAGATAATCAAACTATCCAAATCTTTACCCTTAGTAGAAAAGCTAAAGTACATTGAACTGTTCAAGGAATTCATACATTTCTTTGCATGGAGCTATAAGGATTTAAAATCCTATCACATGAGCATTATACAACATAAGATTCCCTTAAAATAATATCATAAAAGTTTTAAGAAGAAATTAAGTTTAATCAACCCAGTACTTATGACTATAATTAAAAAAGAGGTTAAAGGAATGTATGATGCTAAGATCATAATGCCACTAAGATATTCTAAATGGGTGTCTAATTTGGCTTCGACTAGGGAAAGGACCAGTGAAATTAGACTCTGTATTGATTTTAGAAATATGAATAAAGCCTCTTTGAAAGATAGTTTCCCTTTTCATAAGATGGACCACACTCTATAGAAGGTGGTTGGATCTAGCAGATTTCCCTTTTAGATGGATTTTCTGGTTAGAATCAAGTCTTAGTACACCCTGAAGACCAAGAGAAGACAACGTTTACTACACCCTAGGGAACTTTCATGAATGTGAAAATGCCTTTCGGTCTAATGAAAGTTGGTGTCACTTTCCAGATAGTAATGGACTTCACCTTTGCCAATGAAATGGATGATTTTATAGTCATATATCTTGGTTAGAGCACTCTTTTTTCGAAAAGGGATGAGGAACACTTACTTCACCTGAGGAGAGTCTTTGAAAAATGTAGGAAATTTGGTATTTCTCTCAATCCAAAGATAACATTGTTTTGTTTACAAGAAGGAAAACTGTTGGGACATATCATTTCAAAGGAAGGAATCAAAATAGATCCTAGTAGAATCGACGCTATATTAAAAATTAATCCCCCTAGAAATGTCAAGGAAGTTCAATATTTTATTGGATAGATAAATTTTATGAGGAGGTTTATTCCTAATCTAGTAGAGATTTTAAAGAATATAACAAACATGTTAAGGTAAGAAACTGAGGTGAAATGGAACATTAAAGCTAAATAATCATTTTACAAGGTATAGAGTAACTAATTAGGCTATATTAATTAGGCTCCATATTAATTAGTCCAGATTTTACGAAAGATTTTCTCATTTTCTTATTTTCTTATGAGCATATGATTTTTGCAGTTCTCTTACAGAATAATAATGAAGGCCATGAACAACCTATTTCTTTGTTTAGCAAAGCTTTGAGAGATGCTGCATTAAATTATGACATCATGGAAAAATAGGCTTTTGCCTTGGTGAAAGCAATAAAAGGCTTCAGAGTGGCTATCCTCCATTTCCATATAATTTCCTTTGTTCCGAATGCAATGGTAAAAGATATACTAACCCAAAATGATCCTGATGGGAAAATGGGTAAGTGGATTTATATTATCTTAGAATATGACATTGAAATCCAACCTACCAAACTCATTAAGGGTCAGGGGTTAGAAACGTTAATGGCAGAATATAATTTACATGCTTTGGATATAAAGTTTCTAGCAATATTCAATGAACTCGATGAGCTGGTGACTCCATAGGTAGCAGAGGCTTTTTCTACCTCTCCTTTGTATGCAGACATTATTTTTGTTCTACATAATTTACAAGCTCCTCCTGGTTTGACTAAAATGAAAGCTAGATTTATTAAACTCGAAGCTATTAAATTTTGTATTCTAGATAAGAATCTGTATTGGAAACGATGCTGGTGGTGTTTTACTAAATTTCTTGTTGAAATATGAAGCAGATAAAGTGATGCAGGAACTTTATGAAGGACACTGTGATGGACACTTGTACTGGAAGATTACTACCAACAAAATCTTGAGAGCAAGTTATTATTGGCCCACTTTATTTTCTGATGTCCAAAAAAGAGTCACCTCATGACACAAATGCCAAATATTCGAAGCCAAAAGGAAATTGTTTCCTTTACCCTTAAAGCCCATATTTTTTGAAACTCCTTTCCAACAATGGGACCTTGACTTTATAGGAGAAATTCACCCTTATTCTGCTACCTAGCATAAGTGGATTCTTATAGCCACTGATTACTTTACAAAATGGATAGAAGCCATACATAATAGACAAGCCTGTGATGTAGTAATCATTAAATTCCTGTAGAACAACATCCTTTCAATATTTGGGTGCCCTAGGAAAATCATTACAGATAATGTTGCAACGTTCAGGTCAAAGAGGATGGTAGATTTTTGCAACAAATATCAAATAACTTTAGGACATTCTACAACCTATTACCCTTAGGGTAATGGACTGGAAGAATCTTCCAATAAAAGCTTGGTTAATGTTATTAAAAAGTTCTTGTAGGATAACAAGAAAGCATGGCACAATAAACTCGTAAATGCATTGTGGGCAGACAAACTTACTACCAAGAAGTCAATTGGCATGTCTCCATACCAGCTAGTTTATGGAATAGATGTTGTTTTTCCAACCTCGTTGGGAATTCCTATTTTGAAAATGCTTCAAGAATTGGAGGTTGAACCAAATGATCTAGAGAGGAGAATAAATCAAACAATTCACCTACAACAGTCAAGAGATGAATTTCACAACAGAACTCAGTTGATCCAAGAAAGTATCAAGAAAACATTTGACAGAAGAACTAAGGCTGATGATTTTCACATCGGCAATCATGTTCTGAAATGGGATCCCGGAAGAGAAGATAAAGGAAAGCATGGTAAGTTTGAAAATTTATGGACAAGAATTTACAGTACTCATGCTTACAGAGGTAATAGTGCATTTTTCTGAAGTACATGGATGGAACAGAGTTACCTAGAGGACCTGTCAATGGCATGATGCTAAAACATTATGTTTTTTAGGAGTAAAAGCAGTTTTAATCACACCCATTGTATATATCATTTAATTTGTACTGTCATGATTGGGTAGCTTATGTCTGAAACTTGAAGCCTATGGAGAAGGCACTATACTTTTAGTCATTTTTCCACATAACTACAACAAACACAAAAAAATCACATGCATTCGAACACTGAAGATAAGGATTCAAGGTTACTAGTCTACTAGTCTACTGTTCTTGACACCTCATAAGGAGAGGGCCATCCCCAGCTGGAGCCACTATTAGGGTCCTATAATTTATAGTATCAAATGATGATTGAATGATTTATTTCCATATTTCAGATTGTCAATAATATTGCATACTACAAATGATTTCCAAAAAATATATAAAAATGAAAATAAAAGTGAAAGGAGGGTATATAAATAGAAAAAATAGAAAATGAAAAAGAAATGATCAAAGAACCCCACAAAAAAAGAATAAACGTGAAAGTGATACCAGTTAATGTGCCACTGATAGTCCAGTAATTTTGTAGAGAATAAATTCATGAAGTTGTGTGCAACTTGTTTAAAATGGCATTGTTACACAGCAATTGTCACGGTCATCTAGTCAGTATCCCTACTGTGTCATAAAATCAAACTCATGCTCTCTGAATTGGCCAAATGACCCTCTTTTCTAAGGTTAACTACATCAGTGCGTCTGTTATTAAAATATCCGCGCTGACTGGCGGCTCATAGTGTATCCAGTGCGCTGCCAGCATGGAAGAACATCACTTTTCCGCGCTGGTCGCATTTCATGAGCCAGCGCACCTCTACTTTGTATTGGGTCGTGCTGACATGGCCTTCCCGGTTATTGAGGTGCGACATCAGCGCGCCAGTCTCGTCATAATCCGTGCTGATCCTGTTTGGGCGAATTTGTTCTAACAGCCAACCTTCCGGATGACTCCAGACCTGGTTGTTGGCCTTGTGAGTGTCGCCCTCCCTTCTATGGCATGTCTGTTCGTCATATGGGCCACCTTTCTTGGAGATAAGCTTATCCTTCCACCCTCCATGGAGACTCCTTCTCCTATATATTCCTCCACCATTACCATCAGCAGCTAGTTTTTAACAACAAGGAATTCATAGTGTTTTTGTGTGCTGCTGCTAGTAGGTAGTTGGTGTGATAAAGTGTGGATTGCTAGAGAGCTAGAGAAAGGTTGTGAACTCTTAGAGTTTTGTGTGAGAGAGAGTTTCTTGACTTGGGAGATCTACTTCTTGGGTGAATGCTTATGAGACTTGCTGGCTGGACCCTCTTGAGAAGGACTCAGCGTCAGAACAATGGTTGTATCTTTCTCTGATTATTGATTAATAATAGATAACTACTGTTATGGTTCCATTCTCATTTGTCAATGCAATGGTTAAATGTGAATTACATCCTTTCTGACTGATGTATAATTGCTTTTATTAGATTTCACGCTTGCGTTTGCATTTCTCTTTGTGTGTGCAGGTGTCCGACCACGAGGATAGTGGAGGATTGTGACCAGCCAGAGCAAAGGAGCGAGTGTGCCATCTCTTCATCAAACAAGAGTGTTGGAATCCAAGTAGGTGTTCTTTGCCTATATTTTAATTGCAATTAGGAGCTTGCATAGTAGCATTGATCGATTGTTGCTAGACCCATGCTGGGCTAGTAGGGATCGCCTCAATCCATAGAGGGGATTTACCTCTCCAACAATTTGGCGACTCCACTGGGGAGCCTTGTCTATGTCTCTTGTTGTTCATCCTTGTTTTTGAGTTTGATTGTTACTCTCTTGTCAAGATTGGGGATCGTTTTCTTTGCTTTTAAACTTCTTGGGCCCATCTGGGAAGTGCCTTAATTATCTAAAGAGTTTCTATCTTTGGTTTGGGAGTTTTGCTTTGATTCTACTTGTTTTTTACCCTCAGCGCGGTTTAATTCAAAACAGACGCGCTGACGTCGCATACCTGCTTCTTTGTCTTTCCTATCATTGCGCCTGTACGTCAAACAGTCACGCTGACCACGTTTCTCAGCCAGCGGGCTTAATCAGTGTGCTTCCGCACTAACATCGCAAAGTTGCTACAGGCCTTCTCTTGTCAGCGCCGAGTTGCTGAAGGCCACCCGCGCTGATCCTGTAGAATTCATTTTTGTCCAAATTAGCCTCCTGAACTTGTTGCTTTGACTTTCCCCTCTTCTTTCCACTTGGTCTGTGACTTGTTTTTCATTACCTGAACTCTGAGATACTTGTTTGCGAAGTCTTGTTCCACAGGATTTCGTTTTTGCTCATTTTTCGGTCTTGCAAATACCTTCCTCTTTGCTTTCGCTGCTTGGTTTGTATTTTGGACATGACCTTTACAGTTGCTGGATTGATTTGAATCTCCAATTGACTGGTTGTAACTCTCATCCTCCAGGTGTTTGCTTTTCTCCATTGATTTCGCACTCTAGCCCTAAGGCATCTAGTGGCCGTGTGTGTGTCAAGCCTTCCGTAGGAACTTTGTTTTCTTGTTTGACCAGCCAACTTTAGATTTGTTTTTTACACTTGTTCAGTGATTGTTGAAGTGCTTTTGGTTGTGTTTCCAAGTGATTTGCTTCCTTCTTGCTTGAATTCCTGGTTGTCTTGCCGAGCTTAGATCACATAGCTCGTGCGAACTTGGTTTTTCCTTTTGATTTGGAAATCTTTTTTGGGTGTTTTGGGAACTTTGTGTGCTTTCATTAAGTATTTTGCTTGGTGTTCCGGTTCCTCCAAATTAATTTTAGATGCTTTGTGCCATTGAAAAAACAAAAACAACAAACTAGTAGCTTTGCTTTCGATAATTGAAAAGGAAAAGAACATTTCATTGATTCGCATTTTCAAAAGAAAAGTTTCCTTTCCTTGCTTTTAGCTGCATTAGGTTGTTTGATTGCTTGCGTTCGTTTTGTTTGATTGAAAACTCTTAACCTTCTCATAGCTAGAATTCATCGAACGAAATGGTATTCTTTGGCATGTAGTTTGCATCTAGGTAATTGTGAGAGAACACACGGTAGGACCTGAAATTGAAACTTAATTCAAGATCAACCATAAAATAAACTAAATAAATCTAAAAACACATTGGAACTAAATGCAAATATCTAGAGGTCTAGGCTAGAGACGTGTTCCGGCGTCGTTAAACCTGGTACCTTACCGTCGAGTGGTTGGGTGATTCCTCCACGGTGAAACGATAAGTGCCAATACGGACTGTGCTCCCACGTACCGTCGCGTATATATTGGGAGACCCCTATAGGAATAAAGCTTTTATCCATAGGAAGCCGTGTCGGCTGCCCTACGATTTGCAATGCAGTGAACACAACATTCATGAAGATTGACCACCCATACCCTAAAAAGTATTCTGTGGTTTTGCAAAAAGTTTGGCACACCCTCTACCTAGAATTCCAGAGCAGTCACTTTTGATCCTTTTCGGACTCCCTAAACGAAAAGGTGCCTGTGAGCGTCTTGTCACTTCGTGCTCATTAAACATTCGAAGGAGACTGGAGTCATCTTTTCGTCCTTTTCTCGACTCCTGAAACATGAAAAGGTCAAGTTTAATTCCAGTGTCTTAAAATTTATTCGGCCACGATAACATTTCCTGGTTAGATCTTGTGTGCGCTAGTTTGAGTAGGGTTTTTATCGTTAGTTTCCTTTAGGTTTTGTGTGGGGTTTGTCATCCTGGCTGACCCGTCAACCCCCGATCCAAGTGATCAAGGTTCTCCATCTTCTGTTGCTCCTGAAGTACCAGTTGTAAGTGATACTCTTCCTATCATCCCGAGTATCCAGCCTATCGACGTGCGTGCTCCAGGCGACGAGGATTACGAAGAAGATTGGAATCCTATCTGGGAAGGCGACGAAGACGATTTTCTCACCCCTCCCGGTATGTCATCTCCGATGTCTAATATGGGGGAGACATCTCCCAGTGCCAGTGAGACACCCGTGGTTACGGACATTGAAAATCCCATTCCAGCTACTTCTCCACTCCCTCCGCGGTATCAATCAATGAGGGATAGAATAGCTGCCAGAACGCCTTCTACGACTATATGGGATCCTAGTGTCATTCCCACCACGGGGTCTTTTGTTTCGCAACCTCATACTACACCTGTTACCTCAGTTCCCACAAATCCAACGGTTTGTGTAGCATATTCGACTCCGGTCGTCAGCGCCGTGTCCGCGTCTTCATCTACAAACCCTGGTGCTGGTCCCTCTCACAGTCAAGTGAGTAGTGGCCAGCCGGCACTTTCATCTGGAGTCGTCGATCCTGCACAAAGTGCTCAGCCCTCTTCTGGTCCTGTTCCAGGAGCAGGGCCGTTTGATGACCATGGGCAGCCCATAGTTGACCGAGATTACCAAGGTCCACTCTTCTATTATGATGCTAACGGTCAGTACCTCGAGCATGTTCAATCCTTGCCTCGTCAACCTTTCGTTGAAAACTCGACACCATTAGAGGTTACTTATGATCCTGTTACTCATACATTTCGTGGGCGCCAGCTAATTCCTGGACAACCTCAAGGACCACCCAATCTAGGACAGCCACCTTATGTGCAAGCCCCCCAAGGGCAACCACTTTATGGCTAGTCTTACCCAGGACAATCTGGGGGCCCACAAGGACAACCCTTCCCGGGACAACCTTCAGCCATGGGAGGTCCACCCTTTTCATATCAGAGTCAACCTTCTGGCTACCCAGGGCAACCTGGTACCCAGCAAGGTTATCCGTCTGGTCAACCAGGACAACCTTACATCCAGCAAGGCCAACCTGGTCTCCAGCAGAATTATCCCTCTGGACAAGCTGGGCAAAATTATAATCCTCAAGGTCAACCGGCTTTTCAGCAGGGGTATCCTTCTGGGCAAGGGGGGCAGCCTTACGTTCAGCAAGGCCAACCCATTGCTCAGTCTAGTTATCCTTCTGGGCAAGGGGGTAACCTTACGTTCAGCAAGGCCAACCCACTGCTCAGTCTGGTCATCCGTATGGGCAGGCAGGGCAACCCTCCATACAACAGGGCCAACCTACTGCTCAATCCATGAATCCTCTTGGGCAGGGCGGGCAACCCTACATTCAACCCACTGCTCAGCCAGTACATTCTTCCAGACAAGTGGGCCAGCCTTCTATACAGCAAGGCCAACCTATTGTCTGCCCTAGTAATCCATCTGGGCAGACTGGCCAACTGCAAGGTCAACCAGCTGTCCAGCCTGTTCGACCATTTGTTCTGCAAGGACAACCCTTGGTTGTTCAAGGGAAACCTGGCACCCAGCAAGTATGTCCTTCTGGGCAAGCAGGTTCGTCCCAAGTCCAACCAGGCCAACCTTCCGGCCAGATCGTCTCAGCTCAACCGGTTCAAGGACAATATGTTGGGCCTCAAACTCAAATGGGTTATCAAATGCAAGGCGGGCCACAGCCCCAACCTTCGTACCAAGCACAGCCTCCTTATCAGGCTCAGTATGGAGCTCAGCAAACGTATGGCTACCAGCAACCCCAGGGGCAAACTCAATTTCCCCCTTATCAAAATTATCAACAGCAGCAGGTCACACCTTACCAAAATTATCAGTATACTGCACGTACAGGGCATGTCGCTAACACATGGGGTGCTGGGGGGCAGACTCAGGGTCAACTGCCTGCATATGGACAAAATCCGTATGGGCAGAACCCCTCTGGACAAAGTCCCTATGCGCCAGGCCCTTTCGGGCCAGGTCCATCGGGACAAAGTTCTTATGCGCCAGGCCCTTTTGGGCCAGGTCCATCTGGACAGAGTTCGTGGGGGCAACCACCATCTGGTTGGAACCCTAATACTGCCTCGAACCCTCAGCCACAAATGTCCTTTAACCCTCAGTTGCCATTTTTAGCAACGTTGGAACTTCCAGATGTGTCCAAGTTAACAAATGATCCCATTCTGCATAATGCGTATTGGCCACCAGTTCCAACTAAAATACCCGGTGATTGTCCCAAATTTGATGGCAAGGCAGGTGAGGATCCTCAAGCGCATGTTATGACCTATCACCTTTGGTGTTCATCGAACTCATGGCTTGATGACTCTATCCGACTTCGCCTCTTTCAGAGAACTCTCACCAGCTCAGCCGCTAAATGGTATATTGAGCTGAATCGCGGCATGTTTCAAGATTTCAACTCGCTGGCTATGGCGTTTTTAACACGTTTTCAGTTACCCATTCGGTACGAGACGGGAACGAATCTCCTCACATCTCTAAAACAGAATACGGCGACGCACATATCTGATCATATACACGAATGGAGAAGGCGTCGTCGCTTGATCAAATTTTGGATTCCTGATCAACTCCTGACCGATTGGTTCACGACCTCCTTTGTCCCTAAAATTGCAAAAGATATTGCCATGGGAGCTTGTGTAACTGAAGAGCAAGCGATCGCGCGAGCTCAGTACCTAGACCTAGTATACTCTCAGTCAGGTACTCTATATGATTATTTGCCAGATGCCCCGAGGCCTGGACAGACCAAGGCTCTGCCGAAACCATCTGTTGATGGAGTCATTGGCTCTGTAAACTCGTCATCAAAGAAGTCGGCCACGAACTCTGGGAAGCAAAAACAGAACGCTTCTAATGAGAATGCTTCTCAGGGCCAATCTAAGTATGGGAATACCTCCGAGGTAAACGCTGTTCAGTCCACCGTGGCAGATAAATCCTCGAAAGGGAAAAAGAAAGGGAAAGCTAAAGAGAAATCTGGACAGCCCAAGCAGAATGCCCCTAAACCTCCCTCAGAGGATGGAGCTAAGCGAAAACCTAAGTATCCTTGTCTCATCTGCGATGAGGATCACTACACTAAAGACTGCCCTAGGCGGTCCAAAGTTAGTCGATTATTGAAAGGCGCTCCTGGGACTCCTGCCATGCTAAAAGAGCCTTTCCCTTCCCAGCAGACTCAAATGGTGGCAGATCCGTCTCAATCATCTTCCGCGTTCGGTTCTCAAGTGTTCATGGCTGGAACCATTCCCGTCCATGTTTCCACTCGAGCAAAGGACTATCCATCTAATGTCGGGAAAGAGCCAGAGCTCCCCTCCAGCGCTCCTCCATCCAGTTCTGGTCCTCTCCATATCGAAAGACCCAGTGCTGAGACGATCCCCCGACCCCCTCCGAAAGGTGTACTCAGGAAGTCATCTTACAACCCTAATGCTCGTGCTGCCCAGCACTATAGCATTGTCGAGGACTTAGCCCAGGCTCCGTCTGCTATGTCCGCGTTAGAAGTCCTCCAGAGCTGCCCCTCCCAGAGGAAGTCCTTGCTATCAGCTATTGGTGGCATCGACCCGGCAGATTCAGATTTGATTTCTTTTGATCTCGAGGGTTTTACACAGAGACTGCCTCACCAAGTTGCTTTCCTTATACAGGTCATCATCAATAGCAAAACGGTTCACCGTACAGTTATTGATGAAGGCGCCTCAACCTGCATCATGTCTGTTGCTTGCTGGAAGGCTATTGGTTCTCCTGCTTTGAGTCAGTCTTCTACGACCTTAGAGGCCTTCGATGGAAGAGAATCTCGACCCTATGGTATCCTCCAACGCTTGCCCATTTCTTTAGAAGGGAAGACCGTAGAGGTATAGGTTGAAGCTGTTGACGCTAATCTCACTTACAACCTCCTCCTCGGACGGAGCTGGACATACGCCATGCAAGCCGTGGCCTCCTCTTTATTCCGTGTCATTCGTTTCCCTCACCAGGGGAGGATTGTCACGGTGGACCAGCTCTCTTTCTTCACCTCTTCTTCTGAAGGTAATGTGCCATTTGTGGAGCATACCTCTAAGTCTCTTGAGAGTGTGGGTGCCAGAATTTTCAAAGATCCCACTCTAATGGGAGTCTTTCCCCTCCCACCTCCGAATCTCGCCCCTATTAACATGATCTCTGTACGCTCTGATCCGTGGGTTCTTCCCCCTGCGAATCAGGAAGACTCTTGGGGTGATATGATGCCGTTGAGTCCTGCCGAGCTCAACTACATCGAAATTGTTGTTGCATCGGCTCCCCCTGATGAACCTGCTCCTCCAAGCAGTGTTCCCGATTCATATGATCATTTCCCTTAGCTAGGAGACGAACCTACTTCGGACCCTTTGAAGGAGATATTCCCGTCCGATGAGGCCATCATAGAGACAATGTCTCTAGAAGAGCCCCCTTGGTCAGATCATCACCATCGCTCTTCGTTTCTCCCTCCCCATCCGGAAATGACCGCATGTCTCAAGTGGTTTGCTTCACATGTCCCATCTCCGCCCCTCCAAACACCTATTCAGCTATATCAAGTGTCTTCTGAGGGCAATTTGGGAAATATCACGCAAACCCAACCAATCGACATCTCTGTCAAACTAGGGATCGTCGAGCATATCCATATAGGAGTCACTTGTACTCCTGAGGAGGTTCAACTCTATACTGCTCTATTTCACGAATTTCGTGATGTCTTCGCATGGTCCTATGAGGAAATGCCCGGCATCGATCCCAGTATAGTGGTGCACGAAATACCTACATATTTAGGTGCTAAGCTTGTTCTCCAGCGCTTACGTCCTGTGCACCCCCGAAAGGCCGCAGCCATCAAGGCCGAAGTCAAAAAGCTTCTTAACGCCAGTTTCATTTACCCCATTCCCCTTATGGATTGGGTGTCCAATATAGTCCCTGTGAATAAAAAGCAAGGCACTATCCGGGTCTGTGTTGACTACCGCGATATCAATCGTGCTTGTCCAAAGGATAACTTCCCTACGCCCTTCATCGATCAGCTCATTGATGACTGCGCAGGAAGTGAAATTTACTCGTTCATGGATGGCTTCTCTGGCTATAACCAGATCAACATAGCAACCATAGACCAGCATAAGACAACTTTTATTTGTCCTTGGGGTACCTTTGCTTATAAGAAGCTCCCTTTCGGTCTTAAGAATGCCGGCGCCACTTTCCAGCGTGCGATGTCCTATGCCTTTCATGATATTCGTCACATCGTACAACCTTACCTGGATGACCTTCCAGCTCATTCAGCTAAGTGTCAGGACCATCCCTCTCATCTTCGCGAAATTTTTCTCCCCTGTCGACACTACCGAATTCGACTCAATCCTCATAAGTGTGTCTTCTACGTAGAATCAGGCCGACTGCTCGGGTTCATCGTCTCCCAAGAAGGCATCCGTCTAGATCCCCTCAAAGTCGAGGCCATCTTGAATCTTCCTCCCCCTGCCTCTTTGCAACAATTGCAGAGCTTGCAGGGAAAAGCGAATTTTCTTAGACGATTCATCCCGAATTATGCCGAGGTGGCTAAGGGCTTCACATGGTTATTAAAGCGAGACACACCCTTTCGTTGGGATGCTATCGCTCAGGAGTCTTTCAAGTGACTCAAGGACCTCCTTGTCTTGGCTCCACTCTTAAGACCTCCGAACTATCACCGTGATTATCTTCTCTATTTAGCTGCCGCTGACACCACCATCGGCATGGTTCTAGTGCAGGATGACGATGCTGGCAATGAGCACGTAATCTATTACCTTAGTCGCAATCTTTTGGATACAGAAACTCGCTACGCGTATGTCGAGAAGTTGGCATTGGCAGCTGTTTGCGCCGTCCAACGGTTCCGACACTATATCCAGTTGCGTACTACGACTGTGATTTCCGACTGCAACCCAATGACCTACATTTTGTCACGTCAATTACTGGGGGGAAAATACTCGAAGTTGATTGTGATCCTCCAAGAGTTTGACTTGGAATTTACTGCTGCCAAGTCAAAGAAGTCTCTGGTCTTTGCCGAGTTTCTCTGTTCTCTGCCATCTCATTCTGCACCATCTCGTCTGGAAGAGCATATCCCGGATGAAACATTGTTCCTCATCAGCACCCTCGACCCTTGGTACGGGGACATCATAGTATATTTTCAGACGTCTTCCTTCCATCCCAATGTATCGAAAGATGATCGACGGAGGATTCGTCACCAATCTCAACCCTATCGCATTATTGGCGATACCCTGTACCGCATCGGCGTAGACTCTGTTCGCCACCGATGTTTAACTCATGAGGAGGCTGAGCGGGTGTTGAATGACTGTCACTCCGGTGCTTGTGGCGGTCACATGTCCGGCTATGCTGCCGCCTAGAAAATTCTCCGCGCTGGTTATTTCTGGCCTTCTATCTTCAAGGATTGTATCCTTGCCGTCCGTGCATGTCATGAATGCCAGGTCTACCACCGGAAAATGCGTGCACCTCCTGCACCACTGCACCATGTTGTTACCGTAGGTCCATTTGCCAAATGGGGCATCGATTATACGTCCTGTAACCCTCGTTCGGCCGGGGGGCATGGGTTTATCATCGTTGCTGTGGATTATTTCACCAAATGGACCGAAGCGATGCCTACACTGAACGAAGACGGTTACACAGCGGCACAGTTTTTGTTTAATCATGTCATTACTCGGTTCGGAGTCCCTCAGGCTATCGTCACGGATCACGGAAAGCATTTCCGTAATCACATGATGACGGAACTAACGACCCAGCTAGGCTTGCGTCAAGATAGCTCGACGCCGTATTATCCTCAATCTAACGGCCAAGTTGAAGCTGTGAACAAAGTTTTGATCACAATGCTCCAACGTACCGTGAATACGCACAAGTCTAACTGGCATCTGATGCTGTTCCCTGCCTTGTGGGTGTACCGGACCTCTGTGAAGGACGCCATCGGTTTCACTCCTTTTCAACTTGTTTACGGACTGGAGGCCACCCTTCCTGTTGAGTGTGAGATTCCTTCGTTGAAGTTAGCTGTCGAGTTGCTCCCCAACACCACTCTAGTGGAGGAACGGCTTCTCTATCTAGAACGGCTAGACGAGACCCGTCGCTTAGCTTCTCTAGCTATTGAAGCACAGAAGAAGAGGGTTAAGGCTCACTTCGATAATACCATTCAACCTCGTTCCTTTGTTGGGGGCAGGAAAACTCGAATCCATGTGGCTAGGCCCCTATATTGTAAAACGAGTTTTGCAGAAAGGCGCATATGAGCTGATTGATTACGAAGGAAACCCTCTCGACAAGCCCCGCAACGGGCTCTATCTGAAAAAATACTATGCATGATTTCATGCACCTAGTTTGTACATACGCGTGTTTTTACAAGTGTGTTGTGTGTGCATGATTTCGCTTTTTGCTTTGGTGTGAAGGCGTGTTTGCCTCTTATTATGTTTTCTGTTTCTTGTGCAGATGTCTAGTGCACCTTATGTTGGTTTCGCTGATGGCGCCTGCCGCAGCACTTGCAATTTGTCTTCTGCGGCGTGGGTGATCTACGATCCTCACGGAGAATTGATAGACCTTCAAGGTGTCTGCCTGGGTCGTACCACTAACAACGTTGCCGAATACAGCGCTGTGATTGAATTACTTGCCGAAGCGGTTGACCTCGGCATCCGAGAATTGGTGGTGAACCTGGACTCTCAGCTGGTCGTTCATCAACTTAACGGGTGATATTCCGTCAGAGACCAATGCATACTGAGGTTGTATCTACGTGTAAGATTGTTAGAATGGAATTTTGATTACATTACTTATCAACACATTCCGAGATGATTAAATACGTTGACTGATGCATTGGCAAATCGTGTGTTAGATAGGCATTTGCGTAATAGATAAACATCATACAAGAAGACATAGATAGCATAATAAGACCATAAGCATGTGTAAATAAATTTTTCCAAGCATAGTTTGCATGTGTGTGTGCTTTAAGCTTGCAAAAAATATATATATAAAAATGTATGGATCACGTGTTGTGCAACTGATACATTAGATCACATTCGTATTAGACATTTGCATAGCATATAAAAAACATCATCATATGTAAAAAGATCCATCAAAAATCGGTATATATATATCGTGTGGCGCACTAAGGCGCTCAAAAATAAGTGTATATGTCCAAAAATAAATTCGGTATCCTCAGTACATCTGAGACAGGTGTCTCTCAAAAAGCATCAGTGAAAAATCTAGATAACTACTGATTTGGGTTATGCTCTCTATAGCATACTGCTGCCCGTGCCACCTGCCTCAAAAGGCGGTGCACTCTGGGTACCACCCCCACTGTGTGGATCTGATGCTCTATAGGGACCTCCTCGACCCCCTGGTAATCTGGCACCCCCTCCAGCAAACCCTCGAGGTTGCGAGCTACAGTCTCCGACGTGTCAACTCCTGGAGGGACTAAGGCCAGGGGTCCAGCTCCTTGCCCCTCTCTCCGTGCCTCTGGGGCTAGGCCGATGGGTCTAACAGGTCCCACATCTGCACACCGTGACTTTTATCAAGACATGTACATGAAAAATCAAAAACATTAAAAAACTCAAAAAGATCAAGTGTCATACCTCCATCGTCCCAATGCTCTCCCGCGGGCAGTGGCATGTCAGGATCGTTGCGGAAGTCCATACCAGCATATGGCCAGTCCTCTACGAAAATGATCTGCTGGTCCAACCACTCTCGAAAGAACACTCCCCAAGCAGCTGGACGGCCACCACCTCCGCGCGGCATGATGCGGGCCCATCGAGTGGCCCTCGTCTCCCGAGGACCTCTAGGTGGATCCACGGCCATAGTCTGCAGCCGTATGGCTGGCACCCGCTCCAGAATGAGTGGGAGTAAGAGCGACCCGTAGCCAAACTGTTTCGTCTCCCCGCGACGACAGTTGCTGAGTTGCCTCTTCATGTTGTTGGTCACCGCTGTGGCCCAGTCGAACACAGTAGGCTGTAAGCACTCATGAGCTAGCAATAGGTGGGTCTTTGAGGCCTCATGGTTGGCCAAGCTTCCCGCTGCCTGGGTCACCATAAAAAGGATGGTGCGAAGGACTATATTTGTCACCGTGGGAATTCACACCTTCCCACTTCGCGATTTCACAGCCTCTAGACATACTCGAGCCATGAGCTGGTCGAGAGTCTTGCCGCTGGGCCGTTGCCCCTCTATGATAGGCCTCTCGCCCCGGCGTGACAATCCAGTCAAAAAATAAATGTCCATATGATCAAACTCAATATCTTTGCCTCCAATGGTAAACTTGCCATCCATTGGGTTCCATGCCCTGATCAGGAACTCAAGCAGGTCAGGCTGAGCTCTCAGACGTGGAGTGAGAAAGAATTTCATAAATCCACACGCCCACATGGCATTTCGGCAATCCGCACTTGCAAAAGCGGCTATATCCTCAACATCATGGACCCTCTCTTGCCACTGAAAGGCCATTGCATCCTGCATGAGCATTAAAAAATATGACCGGGAAGGTGGTACGTGTAATCTTAATTCGATCAGCGCGGACCCGCGCGGGAAATCCGCGCTGATCGAGAGCGCACCAACGCTCAAAGAATTTGCCCAAATGGCCAATTCCCACCGTTAAAATGCTCAAAAAAGGACTCAAAAGAGAGCGCATGGCAAGGGGAACCTACCTGGAGCAAGCCGTTCGATGAATGGTGTCCGTACGGGGAAGAATTCGCTCCGTCAACTTCGCAGCTTCACAACGTTCTCAAAGGCTCAATATGGTAACAAAGGTAAAAATGACTATTTACCCTTCTATTTATAGTAAAAATGGCTTAATTAACTATAGATTTTACGAATGTGGGTTTTTGTCATGTATTTACCATGGATTTAGCACTTCTGTCGATATACTATGCCTTTATGCATGTTTTACTATGTTTTTCAACATGTCGAACGGATTTATGCGGGTATTTTCACTGTGCAGGCTCTCAGGAACGGTGAAGTTATAATGGTCCCAAATACACTTGGTCCCAAAAAAATTTCGTCTTTGAGCTCTTTTCCGACATGAAATAAGAAAAGATTGCCGAGCTTCCTTTCAGCTCGTTAAAGGGACCGAGAGGCGGTCATTTTAATGCTCTTTTTCCGACCGTTTAACTTAAAAAGATTGCCGGGTGTTTGTCGTTTCACACTCGTTATTGGCTCTAAAACGACGTACTTCCGACCACTTTTTTACTTTTTCGGGTCGAAGTCACTATTTACGAAAAGTACTCCTCGATCATTTTGGTCGGGCGGTTCTTTCGAGTATTGTTTTATACTTTTTCGGGCTCGAGAGACACAACTTTACGAAAAAGGACCCCTCTGGAGTTTTCTTTTCCGCTGTCTTTTTAGACTCTCTAAACAGGAAAAGACGCCGAGCTCTTCCTTTGTCAGGCTCGTTAAAACGTAATGACATTGGATATCATCGAAATGACACTTCTCAAGCACATGCTATCCCCGTCAAGCTTGTCATCCAAAAATAATCGGGGTACCTGCCAGAAATGGTGGGGAAAATGGAACTGTAATCATAGTCATGTCGGCAGTATGTCGCTCTTGAACATGGCACTCCTCTGCTTTGTGTCTGGGTGGGACCATCTCATCTTGCTTTTCACTGGCCTCCGTGGGTTTGGGTTATCCTATTTGACCTCTCATCTGCTCATCCGCTTTGTCACCATGACCTTTGCTCCTTTGATGTCAAATACTGCCGAGTCCACTGTTGTGCCACCGATGTGTTCAAGAGAAGTTGACCTCTGCAGAGTTACAATCTACCCCTGACGCCTCACATACTTCTGATTCATCACACTAATCTTCCTTTGTCTCGTGTCGATGATGTGGGAAACATTATGGTCCACCTTTGATCAAGGTCGCCTCCTGTCGACTTCAGCTCATTATCCAGGATGGTGACTTAGAGACCCCTTCCAAGTACCTTGGAGCCTGCATGCCTCAATGGTAGGTTCTTCGTATTCGACGCGAGGTTTTCATCATTGGCCTCCGATCGAATGATTCTGCGGGTGTTCGACACTAGCTCATTGATTCACACGCCGCGGATTGTACCTATAGTACCTTGAGGGCCATTGTCATTATTGGTGGTGCCTCTCGCGTCTGTTAACGGTTTTCATCATTGACCGGTAATCAGACGATGTTCATGCATGTTCGACTCCAACTCATGTATTCACATGCTTGAACTTGTACTTTGTTCGGGTCGGGACGGAGCGCAAGACCCTGGATCCTTGTCTGTTATGATCCAGGCTACGATTTTGTGGATGATCATGATTATTGCATGACTCATAGATGGATGGCTGCGCCCATACCTGAGTCTTCATGGATGGCTGCGACCATACCTTATTATCACTATGGTCTTTTTAGCTGGGTGGTTGCGTCCATTCCACAGACTTTCTACGCATGTCTTTTGGATGGCTGCGCCCATGCCTAGACTACATGTAATCAAGTTATCAGTTGTACATACGTGCAGGTCCTTCCTGGTGGTGTTCCAGTTCGGCAGTTTTGTAAAGCATTTCACCCCTCCCACTCTCTCAGGCTTCATGCTTTAGGGGGCATCTGTTACATAGCAATTGTCACTGTCATCCAGTCAGTATCCCTACTGTGTCATAAAATCAAACTCATGCTCTCTGAATTGGCCAAATGACCCTCTTTTCTAAGGTTAACTGCATCAGCGCGTCTGTTATTAAAATATCCGCGCTGACTGGCGGCTCATAGTGTATCCAGTGCGCTGCCAGCGCGGAAGAACATCACTTTTCCGCGCTGGTCGCATTTCATGAGCCAGCGCACCTCTACTTTGTATTGGGTCGCGCTGACATGGCCTTCCCGGTTATTGAGGTGCGACGTCAGCGCGCCAGTCTCGTCATAATCCGCGCTGATCCTGTTTGGGCGAATTTGTTCTAACAGCCAACCTTCCGGATGACTCCAGACCTGGTTGTTGGCCTTGTGAGTGTCGCCCTCCCTTCTATGGCATGTCTGTTCATCATATGGGCCACCTTTCTTGGAGATAAGCTTATCCTTCCACCCTCCATGGAGACTCCTTCTCCTATATATTCCTCCACCATTACCATCAGCAGCTAGTTTTTGACAACAAGGAATTCATAGTGTTTTTGTGTGCTGCTGCTAGTAGGTAGTTGGTGTGATAAAGTGTGGATTGCTAGAGAGCTAGAGAAAGGTTGTGAAGTCTTAGAGTTTTGTGTGAGAGAGAGTTTCTTGACTTGGGAGATCTACTTCTTGGGTGAATGCTTATGAGACTTGCTGGCTGGACCCTCTTGAGAAGGACTCAGCATCAGAACAATGGTTGTATCTTTCTCTGATTATTGATTAATAATAGATGACTACTGTTATGGTTCCATTCTCATTTGTCAATGCAATGGTTAAATGTGAATTACATCCTTTCTGACTGATGTATAATTGCTTTTATTAGATTTCACGCTTGCGTTTGCATTTCTCTTTGTGTGTGCAGGTGTCCGACCACGAGGATAGTGGAGGATTGTGACCGGCCAGAGCAAAGGAGCGAGTGTGCCATCTCTTCATCAAACAAGAGCGTTGGAATCCAAGTAGGTGTTCTTTGCCTATCTTTTAATTGCAATTAGGAGCTTGCATAGTAGCATTGATCGATTGTTGCTAGACCCATGCTGGGCTAGTAGGGATTGCCTCTATCCGTAGAGGGGATTTACCTCTCCAACAGGCATAATACTTCCTTATGTTTGAAACATATAGTTGAATCATGTTCAAGCAAGCTTAAATTTATGTCAATTAGATTAGAGTGAATAACTTAGCCAAATAGTGTAATCTTGGCTGATATTAGATAGGTAGAATAGGTGAATAAATTAATCCAATAGTTTAATCTCGATTAATGTAGTTGTTAGATTAGTTTAGTTGTTTAAATAGATATTATTAGTCCTTTAAAATGGAAAAATAAAATAGGGTTTGCACTTTCAAATGCACACTAACTGGTTAAGTTACATTAGTTTAGTAAAACTTTGATTTATTGTGTAAATGGTTATTATGGTCGTTTATCCAAAGTTTGGACCTTAGTGTAAAAGCATCTCCCTGAGATATGATGTAGGATTGTAGGTGGTAAACCTTGAACATCTCCTAACACCTGATCACCATCTTGCTTTGATCCAATGTCTCTTAAGCCTTTTCGAACCCCCCCGGCCCCCCCCACTATGATTCTCTTTAACGGTGGGGGTGGGTCCGAAAAGCAGTTTCCCTGCCCCTATGTGTCCTCCCCTCATGATTTTGGAATGCCCCCTCTAATATAAAAAAAACCATGACCCTCCATTGAAAGTGGTTTCCTCTGTCTCGCCATAACTCACCTTCCTGGTTATGTCACCCACTACTTCCACTAAACAACCACTACACTATCACAATGTACCCCTCCTCCTATCACTTCCCGCCAATGGTCTTGCGCCTCCATCTTCCTATCATGAACCGCGACATCAACAACCATTACACCACTTCCATTGCAGCTGCTTTCTGTTGCCTCCTTCTCGTTTTCCAAGTAAATGTAGCTCCCAATAGCTGTTTATCCAATGGTTTCACTACAGTTAGTGAACCTATAAATCATTTCTTTTTCCCACACTCAAATCATTTTCATATCTTTATGCTATTACACTACTCGCGCCATCTACGTTCTTTCCTATAAACAATTGTTTATAGAGGAAATCCCTCCTATCTTTTCCCGCAAAATTAACAATGAACCTCTATAATTCTGTCTGTCATCCTCTACATTCTCATTCTGTTACCATGATGGACCCCAAAGCTGGCACTCTGATAAACCCCATGCTCACTCCCTTCTGGATTTATATCACATCCCCCTAGCTAACCGAGACTACAAAATTGTCGAGACACAATGTGAATTCGACCTCTTCGAATTAGGTTGTTGGTGTGATACATGCCTTGATCAATCTGATGAGATTAACTTCTAGCAACCTAGACTAGCCCTACGCATCTTCCCCAACCTTACTATTTCCCTCAATTCTTCCTCAACTGTCATTCCTCTTATCTCTCAAGTAAGAGGGCTATCGTCTCCCCTAATGGTGAAATCCTTTTCACCATTAACTCTAGAAGTATAAATTAAATGTTGAAGGTCCCCTACAATAATTCCCTCACTCCTTTTTCCCTTGAGACTCTCAAATAAATCTATCATAAACTCACCTTCCCCCAGAGAGCCATACTTTTTGAGGTGTTCCTGCCAAAAGATTTTCAACTCTCTAAGAAGAATCCCTCTTAACCCTCTTCTATTTTCCCTCAAAGGACAAGACATATTATCTATGTCTTTTCATGCCTACTTGTTTGTTTTTTAGATGAATGGGTAGATGAGCCTATTTTAGGCTTTATATCCACTCTTTCTATAAAACAAGGACTATCAGTCACCTTTGACTATGGTCACTTCCTTGCAAATGTTTCATGAACAATTCCTTTAGTTTTTAACTCGAGGAATGTTCAGATATTCTTCCATTATTATGTACATGTTCATTTTCTTTCAGATAGATACATTTCCCTTGGCATTGTAGAAGATCAATCAGCAAGGAGAACCTCAATCCATTATTTTTTGGACCTCCATGATCAGAAAACAATCACAGGAATACAGTGTTATAGATTTTATTGATCAATTTGTGTATCCAACAACTTGTTTTTTGAGTGGCCAACAGGTTCCAAGAATCAGTGAGGATATTTAGAAAGTGTTACAACTCAGTGAATAGGTGAAGACAAGAAATTGGTATCTATACCAGTAATTTACAGAGATCATAGTTTATGGCTCAGAGATGCCACCATATAAGCTGCCCAAGTACCTTCCAATGAGGATATTTTCCTTGGAGTACATCAAGAAAATAATCCACTAAGACAACATCCATTTTGTGGCAACTAATAAGAATTCTCAATTCAGAATTAAGGCACAGATAAGACCTTTTATTTGTAACAGTAGTGCAACAAGAGTGGAATAGAAGGAAACTCCTTATGTGCATACCCAAAGACTAGAAATAGAGAAATAGATGATTTGGCAGAATTGGGTAGAGAACACATTGTAAGAAGTCGAAGAGTAGGTTCTTTAGAGAACTGCCTCAGAAACTCCTATACCTAGAGAAAATACTGAGAAGAGACCAAGAGAGGATGACTCCTTCAGCATAGAAGTCTCAGCCAAAGAATTTAAGATATATATGAAGAAGGTTAAGACAAGCTCTAAAATAGACTTCCCACCACTTGAAGAAATACATGGTACCATTGTGCTCTTTGGCCTTCAAGCTTTGAAGTTTGAGAATAGTACCACTAATTATCCATCATCCTTAACTACTAAAGAGATTCCAACTACAATACCTCACATGCCAGAGTCATCAACATAACAGAGGAAGTTGGATATTTTCCAGAGATATAAAGAGATTAAACAGAGGAATGAAGCCATTCATGACAACATCTCTGCTCAATTCAAGAATTAGTCTTCCTCAATCTAGCACAGGTTCATCTTATCATATGACACAGAGAAGGCAAGAATGAATATGGCATTCTTATAGGCATAGGTTCCACAACCAAAATCTGCAGCTGACTTCAAGTAGACTACCTTTGAATTTCAGGCAAAGGATGTTTATCCTTTGGATCAAATGGACATGCACAGGCAGATAGGAGAAATGGTCTACTCAACCTTTACACAGACTACTCTCACTACTTCCAAACTATAGCTTTCCTTGAACAATGTTCAATCTCAACTTAAACTGGAGAAAGTTTCCTCTCTTGTTAAAGACAACATAATTAAACATTTGGAGGAAATGGTGATTAAAGCAGGTTTTGATCGTAATCCAAAGGCCATGGAATAAATTATTAAGAAGAAGAATGATGACATAAGAGCCTTGAAGAAGCAATTGAAGATGCCTGCAAATGAAGATCCCCAAACAAAGGTGTTAGGAGAGACATAGTTACAAAAAGAAGAAATGCTGAAGTTACTAGTGGAGCAGAGTGCACAGATTAGGAAGATGGAGGTAGAGATGGATAAGATGATTAAAGGGAAGGAGAAAAGTTATCAGCTAGAAGTGGTTCCGCTTGATGCAGTACTAATTGGTTCCCTACCTAAAAAAATAATTCCTACAACAACTACAATAGTAGGAACATCATCTTCTACAATACTTCCCACTTCAACTGCAGATGATTCAATTGAGTTGGCTGAATCCCTGGAAAACATGTCTATACAGTGAGAAGAAATAAAGAAACTAGGACAATATTTGAAGGCCCTATATGAGCAGAACAATAGATATGAGAATTCTCTCATGACAGAGATGCAGAAATCCCAGACGTTGTCCCAGAGATTGAAACAGATGGAGAAATACACTGCCATGGTAATACCTTGGCCCATGTCAAAGAAAAAATTTGGAAAAGGATTAATGAAGTTATGATAGATATTTGGCCTTCAACCAAAATGATATTTGAGCAACAAGAACTTGTTGAAAGATCTAATGAATCCATTGAAGAAGTCAGAAAATAGTTGGGTGATAAACCCACTGAAGCTACTGAGATCATCAAGTTCGTCAACTGTAAAAAAAAACAAGAATTAGAAGAGTTGAAGATTGAACATAGAACATAAACAACATTAGAAGTCAAGAAGGTACTAACTAAGAGAAATCTGATGAAGTAGATTGACGAAAAGTGAAGTCTAGACATTGGTGTACAAATATTCTTCAAAAAGATGGAAGCCCTCTACAAAAAGGGACTTCGTAATCTATTGGTAATAAATGATGGGCTCAATAAGTGGTCCGATTATAGTGAAAAATTGACCAAGAAAGCCAAATACAGTTCCAAAGTTACAGAGGAATAATCAGCATGACAATAAAAACATTATTTGAAGCATTCGCATATGACCTAGACATTCAGTATGAAATTAAACACATATTCATTTCCAAACCAAGATTTTCTAAATATACTGAAGTGGATGAGGTTTATATAAAGTTACTAAAGACCACTATATCGACTGAGTGGGGTTGGGATAAGTTATGCGCATTACTATAGTAAACAGAGAAATTTCCTGTGTCACTCGACATCAACAACATGACAGAATTCGAAGGGCCATACAGTCACCGATTCCATGAATTTAGTGCCAACACTTTAGACAGTTCAATTTTTCCTAAATTTTTACAATAAGTTAGATAGATTCAGTTTAGGAATTCCTAAATACATCCTAGTTAGTTTTAACAATATTTTTTGTAAATATCTTATAAGAAATTTTGTTTTAGAAGTATCAAGGGTTGATTACTGCATGGATTTTTGCGTTAGACTTCAATAATGAAAGGGACATTCTTCACAGTATTCATGTGTTTGACTATCTAGTGATGTACTTCTCTCAGTGTTAATTTTTTAATGCTTTGTTTCCATGCTTATGTTTTCTAAAATATGAATTATTTCACAAAAATTGACGAACAAAATTTGTTGAAAAATACACTCAACTTCTGGCTGTAGATAATTTATACTTTTTCTTCTGATATCATGTTAAGGAATTCTTAATTTATCTTAAACTTCTATTGAACTTATATCTTTTCTTCCATTCCATTTCACTTAAATATAAAGGATGTATTTAGTTTAGCTACCTTTCGATATGAAACTCCTTTTGAAAGGTTGAAACAACCCCCCTTTAAATTGTAAACTCCATAGCCCAATGGAAGGTTCAAACACTTAATCAACCAATAAATTTAAAACCAAACTTTGAACACTCATAACTAGCCTAAGATCTAATAAAACAAAGTTAAATCTCACAGATAGAGCCCTCTCTGAAGCTGGTAGGGCTAGATCCCAACTTCCAAAGTAGGTTTGTGGTTGCCTTTGTGATTTTCTTCTGCAACCTCAAAAAATTATAGAGTGCTAACACCTAGAACTAGGTCTCAATCAAGAATAATACCTAACAATTTTGTTACTGAAGAGGTTTGGATTGAATCTATGAGAGAGGAATCACCTAGAGATAGAGATGATTCACCCTTGAAACATCACAAAGAGGTACCTCCTGAGAGAGAAATGGATGACCATAAAGATAAGGCAGTAGATGATATAATCAAGGAGAAAAAGGCACATATTAAGGATCTAAAATACGACCTTGCCAAATTTCATGGTGGCTTCATTGCAACAAGAGAATAGAAAATTGAAACTAAACCTAATGCAACAAAGTAAATCACAAGAGGACCTTCCGTCATCCAACAAGGTAGATGTTTTGGCATCCAAGGATAAAGGTAAAGTAGTCATTTATGTGGAGCACTTGGAAGACAAGGACTTTTAGTTATAGCCAAGGAGACCCACAACCAGAGAAATGGCAAGGAAGGAAAAGCATGTTAAAGAGTCATCTCCTCCTCAAGCCCAAAACACCATAGATGACTCCATAGCTAATGAAATTGAGAAGGACAAGGAATATTGGCTTCAGAGGGTAAATGAGCATTTGGAGAAGCTATTGAAAAAGAAAAATAGGGATACCACTATGTGAAGAAATATGGAAAGGAACTATTATGCAAGAAACATGGTTTACAAATCTAGGGTTAAAAACATGAAGAATAAGCTCAAGGGAACCCTAAGGAAACTCAAGAAGAGGGATAACCTTGATCTCTTATCTGAAGTATCACTGGTGGTCTGGTGTAGGACAACTAACAAAGGAAAATAGGCAAATTTTGAAGTTTTGAATTTTTTTTGTGTGCATGAGCAAATAACATCCTACAGAAACACAACAAGCGGTTGATGTTCTTTTTCTCGTGAGGTCCAAATGCATAATTTCAGGCATGTGGAGGTATATTAGAGCATACGGATGTGAGAAAAGTAATTTGACACACTTGAAAAGTCTTAAATTTTTAGCAAATGGTCAAAAGTGTCAAATTTTCACCTCTCTGCCACCTTCTGAGGGAACTCACAACGCTTTTGGATAGTTTGTCTTTAATTCAATTTCGAATCGGTTATATGGAGGTTTTACTTGGCTCAGTGACTCCATGGTTTACAGGACATCTTCAACTTTCCATCGATGCCTTTTGTTGTAGAAAACTCATCCGAGAAGGCCTCCAAATCATCTTCCAAAGATCATTGTGCTTCTGTGAATGAAGGTGTTTTTTGCATGTAAATGGTGAAATGTCGAGTTGGGTTGATGTAAATGGTTTCATTATGAGTTCATATGATGTAAATGAGTATGTTAGTAGTTGTTAAAGTGAAAATTATTTTAATTAAATTCTTTGAAAACAAACTCAATCAGTTAGTTTAAAAGAGGAAAGTGGTTTCTAACTTCTGTATGATGTGGCAGTGGTTAGGTAGGATCATGAAATCAGTTCCTAGGAAGCAGGATTCAACCCCTTAGAGGGGAAATTTGGTTTTTCATCTATATGTAGTAATAATCAAGTGAAGAAGAGGGTTAGATATTGGAAGATCATGCTTTTGGACTAGTGTACTTGATATTGGTAGAAATAATGTACAGTTGCAGCTATTTTTATGGGATTCTTGTGTTGTGATCAGTTAATCTATCTTTCCTATGTTTCCTTATATATTTGATTATTAGTACCCATCTACTTTGTTCTTATGCTTTACCTCATGAGTTTTAAACATAAATCATCATTTTAATGCTCTGTTTTGTTTGGGATTAGCATCCAATGTTTTCCTTCTGGATAAGTGAATTCACACTTTTTCTCACTTAAACTCCTTCTATATTCTCCTCACCACAATATAATGACAAACTAATTTGTGCCAATGATTTCACTTACCTTGCCCCATCTTATGACTACAGATGACCTTTAGAATTACTTGATCTAGTTCCTAAACCTAGTGCTCTTTATCTAGAAAACCCAAATCAAAACCTGTTGAGCTGATACCTAGCCTAAAACATTAATTTATTCCAGTAATTTCCATTGGTTGTGAGGTTTTTTTAGAGAGAGCCCTCTCTGACTTGGTGGGGCTAGCTACCAATTCAAAAGTTGGTATGACGTTACCTCCTTGGCTTCCTTTCTCATCCTTGGGGAAACTAACGAGTGCTAACCCGATGCATGCCTTAGTGAAGTAAATAAATATCGCCATGTCAAAGTACACTCAAGCTGTGTGAAACCATGAATAAGCATGGAGAATCTCAGTGATAGGAGTTTTTTTCCACAATGAGGATAGTGCCTAGTTGAAGTGTCTAGGTGGACTGAGAATTAATTCTCAGTATGGAGAAACACTCAGGTGCCCATTCTCGTGTTTAATGCAGTGGAAAAAACCAAGTCATACGCAACAACAAAATGGAAGAGCCATATTCAAGAGAGGAGTGGCAACATCAACCAATGAGTGGTAGAGGAATGAAACAGAGGAGCCCAATTGAGCAATGTGGAGGAAACTAACCTTCTTGTGAGAGATTTGTGTGGAGTGCTCCTATTATGAGTGAATTGTTATGCATGACGTGAAGTGAGAGTGCCTAAGGAGAGGAAAGAGACCTTAAGTGACAAATTGAGTGATGCTATGAGAAAGGGTGAAGGCTTTTGTGAAGATGAAGAAGGCTGAGTTATCTTGTACTGAATGAGCAGTCGAGAGAGCCTATGAAAATTAGCAGTCGAGAGTTGTAATTATGTTGTTTGATGCAGGAGCATGAGGCTTGAAGACAAAAGGAGTGGGATCCTTTAGCTATCAATTTACAATGATTTCTAGATAGAATTTGAGCTAGAATTCAGGGATTTGGATTATCTTGTAATTAATTCAAGTAGTTAGACTTAGTTGGGTCTGGATTCTTGAGGAGAATATCATGCAGATTAGATAGGATTAGGCAGTTTCGATCCATTGATTTAGGATCTGGTTATTGTATGTACAAGTATTTATGTAAGTTTTGAATTAATGTAAAGGGATTTGGCTGTGGAGGATTAGACTGTAAAATTTGAAGTCTCTCTCTGTATTTCTATGTATTATATACATGAATGATCAATCCTAGAGGTTTGAAGTTCCTTCGAAATATTTCTAAATGTTGTTGATATCCAGTTTGGCACTTTAGAACTAGATTTTAAATAATACTTGTGTTATTGCATTTAAATCTCCATTCATTATGTATTGAGTTGATCGGGATGTATTTCGAACCCATAGAGTTTAGTTAGTGATATCTGAATATATGTTAGACATAGTTTAAAATTAGTGGAAGCGTTAAAACCTTTTCAGAATGAGGAAAACCTGATAAACTCGGAAGAAACCCAATAAAAGGTCTCAAACATCCGATCAACAGATCCAATAGATCTAATGGTTATCCCGTGCTAACAAGTGCATAAGTTAAATAGAATAGAAAGGCGGTCTTCGTAGGCGAAAGTTGTTTCTTATGCGGTCTCAAGGTGGTAAGTTGTAGTTTTAAAATTCACGCAATTACACTTAGTAGCCAACATGTAGCACGAAAAAACTTCTTTTCTCGTGTGCTCTCAGCTCGTTAAACATCACACAAGAATCCACGTGAGGTTACGTGTCAACCATTGGATCAAGTGGGATTGATCAACAGTGGAGATCATCCAGCTAGTTTGCAAGCGAGGAAAGCAATAACCATCAGATTGAGTGTTGAGATCGACGGCAGAGAATTAATGCGATAATGGTTTTTGGAATCTGTTAGAGCCTAGATTGACCTTAGGCTGAAGGGAGGCAATCCTAGGATAACCACAAACCAAGCTTAACCTGGTAGCTAGACCTACCAGGTCAGGAGAGGGCTTTCTCCTTGTCAATCTCAGTCAACATGACTGAAATTATGGATTTTAGGCTTGGTATAGTAGCTCTAGGGTTTTTTGATTGATTTTGATGGTTTTATTGCTGGATCAAATGGAGCAGGTAGCTTTGGGTCCGGGAAATCAAGTCAGGAATGCAGGGTGTTCTGTGGGGCGAGGTAGGTAGGTGTTTTGACACTTGAAATAGAGTGAGATGGTAGGTCTAAAACTGGTGAGGAGCTGAGGAGGGCATGCAAAGATCATGAATCCTCTTCAGACAGTGGAAAACAACAAAACTAAATGGATTCCAAAGGCAGAGCACTGTAACCAATGTATTCTACTTATCTATCTTGATTTCATTTAGTTAGAAGAATGAATAAGATCATGGCACACATAACACATGAGAAAAACTAATAATAGAAGAAGAAACTATGCAAAAACACTTTAGCACAAGTATCCCACAAAAATAGCTACAAATCCTCATTTATTTCCTTGCCAAACTGCTGTAAAGATGTACAATGTAGCTTAGAGCATCCAAGAGAGTCCAACATTTGCTAATGACTAAAAAATGCAGAATATAGACATAAAAGCCACCTATGCTAGCCATTATGGGTCAAATCCAAGAGATAAGTGTTATAGACATTTTTGTGCCTTACAGCATTGAGCATGAAATGTCCATAATCTAAGGGATCCAAAGTCCCTAAACATGTTGTTCCTACCCCTAGAGGAACAAGGCTAACAAACCACAACAATTCACAGAAGTTCTCCACCAGAATTTGCTCAAACATAAGTCAATTCAGGATCAATTCAGTGGCTCCACTAGCTGTCTGCGCTGAATGTCAAAGCCAACACTGGCTACCTACGCTGAATGTCAAAGCCAACACTGGCTACCTGCGCTGAGCGAGAGTTGACATGTGGCAAGTTCATTTCACAAGGTGTCAAAACCCAGGAAGCTTCCAAAATCTTCTTCAATGAAACTTGCCTCAGTGAATTCCACTGGTGATGAGTAAGAGGTTCCAAATCTCCAAGTGGAAGCAAGAACCTCCAAGTGGAATCAAGAACTGACAGAGGGAGAGGACACTAGCCAGATCTCAAGCTGACTCATCCTCTCTCCAAACATCTATATATGGATCTCTCCTCCATGAGATCTAAAGGCTGGAATTTTGTTATTGCAAAGAATTGCTGTTGGTTTGAGATCAGAATCATTGGGTGCTTAATGCTTTGAAGGGAGGTGAAGATAGGAATTCCATTTTGCTGGGAAGGAGATGCTGGATTGGAGCCCTCTGGGTTGTATCTCTTCCTGAACCTTGTTATTCATCAATAAAGCTATCTTGGTTTCTCCTATATACTGGTGTATCTTCGATGTATGATTGCATTGGTATGTTTAGTTTACTTCTAATCCTGAACTAGTTATGAATATGAATCTATGTCTTGTGTAGTGTTCTTCTCTTGTGATCTTGCAGAAACCCGTTGAAGCTGGGCAAGCGAGAAGGCAAGTAGCTGGGAACTCTCCAAGAGAAGAGAAATTAGATCGAGGGACAAACGGAAGACACCGGTTAGTCCATCCATCTCTCCTCATTCTAATTCATAAAGGAAGAATACTAGAATAGCTGTCTCTGTTTGTTGCTAAGGCACTGTCACACCTTAGGTGGATAGGATCGTCCTGCATAGGCATTTTTCCCCACAACAAATTGGCGACTCCGCTGGGGAGATCTGTTTAGTCATTTTATTTGTGTCTCTATCATTGTTTGTTTCATAGACTCAACAGCAACAATCAGACTGCATCTGCTCTTCTCAGATGCAAAGTAGACAGTTGTTGCTTTGATCCAATCACTGGATTTGTCTATGATCTGAACAATGGATTCACAAATGATTTGATGATCCTTTGTGATAGATCTTAGTACCACCTCAAAGCATCCCTTTGATTGTACCTTGCTTGTTGCTTTTATTTGGCCTGAAATCGTAGATTAATCAGCAAACTGTGACCCAGAACCCAATGAGAAACTCTCGTTTCTCCTTCAGCACGAACCCTGTGAAGAGGTTCTGCATTTCAACGCAGGTCCCATGAAGGCTACCTGCGCTGAATGTCAAAACCCCTGTGTTGAGGTTGCGCTGATCCAGTTAGGCCTTGTGCAGCTGGGGTTCTCTGCTCTGTTTTGCCTTGTTTTGATCTCTGATTTTTGTAGCCTGTAGCCAGCATAGGTACCAGTCTGATAACTCCTTTTCTCTGCTTAAATTTTGCCTCCTTTTGTACAAAAAGACTGTGAGTGTTTTTTATGTGTTTGTGGCGTCATTTACAGTTTTCCTTTGCATGAGTGAAATAATCATCATGTAGCCCTTGATTCAGATCTGTTGATTGTGATCTTAGGAGAGAGTTCATTGGCTGTTTACAGTTGATTATACATTTACTTTTGCTTTTGGTTTGAGTTTGTCTCTTTTAAGTGTCGAAACAAGTGTTCATTTCGAAAGTCGTAAAGTGTTGTATTCTCTTCTACCCTTTCTAATTTCGAAAAAGTAAACTTGTTTGTATTTGTCATTTAAAATCAAATTCAAAGTTGTACAAAAAGCTTTCTTTGTAGGCATCAATACTAAGAAAGCGGAAAACGAACACCTGCATTGTGCATTTGCATCTTGATAGTTTGCATGCTTGATTTAGGAAAAGTGCATTAGAGTGTGTTGATTTCTCTTTGAGAAAAGATGGTGTCTTTCTTTTCCCTTTGTAGCTAGGATTTTCAAAGTTGAAAAGATATAAAGCTTGCTTATCATCTTTAGACTGCATTTAAGAATTGTATCATACATCTCGTGGTGATCCAGAAAGGCAAACTTCTAAAAAGATCAACCTAAAATAAATTGAATGAACTTAACAACGCTTTGCAACGTAACGCACAACATAGAGCTCTAGGCTAGAGACGTGTTCCGGCGTCGTAAAGCCTGGTGACTGTTGATCTCGTTGAAGGTGGGTGATTCCTCCTGAGGGACGATAGCGCCAGTACGGATTGTGCTCCCACGTACCGTCGCGTATATATTGGGAGACCCCTATAGGCATAAAACCTTTATTCTTAGGAAGCCGTGTCGGCTGCCCTACTGATCGCAATGCACTGAACACAGCATTCAGGAAGATTGACCGCCCGTACCTTAAAAAGTATTCTGCGGTTTTGCGAAAAGTTTGGCACACCCTCTACCTAGAACTCCAGAGCAGTTCCTTTTGGCCTTTTTCAGACTCTATAACGGAAAAAGTCCAGCCGAGCAATTGTCACTTCGCGCTCTTTAAAACATCGAAGGAGACTAGAGTCATCTTTTGCTTTTTCTCGACTCTTTAAAATTGAAAAAGCAGGTTGTGTCTAAGCGTCGTTAAAATTTATTTTAAACGGAATAATCATCACCATTCCCTCGTTGATCTTCAAAGTTAGTCTCTTTTCATCGTAAGTTCTTGTAGAATCGCTAGAAAATCTTTTGGATAGAATAGATATGTCTGAACAACCGTCGACATCCAGGACTGTGTCATCCGACACAACAGCGGCAGAGCCTCCTGCTGCTACCCCAACGATGTTCGATGGTATACCATCTGTCCCGGCAAGTTATCAACAACAAGCCCGAGTCCCATCAGGGACTGCTTCGACGACATGGTTAGTTCCTATTTCTTCATCCGGATTATCATCTGGTATTTCTTATGTTGAAACTCAACAAATTGATCCAATGTGTCTTCAAAGGCCAATCTGCCCTTTAAGTACTGGATTGCCACCATATGGAGGGCAGTATGCCTTTTCATTGTTCCCTCCCAGAGAACAACCATATGGGAGTTTACAACAAAGTTCAGGTCAAACTGGAATTACATCCAGCGGTTGGATACCAATACTGCCTCAGCAACCAAGGGTTGTATATTCAATGCAACCAGTCCACCCTGTGTCGAATATTCCCACTATACTTGCTATGGTTACTGCGTCGCAAGTACAAGCGCTACCTGTTGTATGTCAACCCCAACAGCCTCAGGTTGCAATACAACAGCCTCTTGTCTCAACGACTCAATCACAACCTCAGGTTAGTGCCTCCTTATCTGGAGCGACTCAGGATCAAACAAGTACTGTGACTCCTCATCTTGGTCAATCATCTAGTATTGGTCAACAGCAAATGGTTCAACAACTAGAGCTGGCTCAAACTCAACAACCCCCATTCCAGCAATCATATCAAGGACCTGAGCAACAAGTCTTTGTAAGTAATGGGCAATCGCATTTCCAAAGCGGTAATCAACAACCATATTATAATGGTTATGCCCATCAACCTTGTCAAAGTTGCCAGCATCAAATACATTATGCTGGTATGCAAAGACCCACTGCTCAGGCGATTCCATCTTATCCTGGGTATGCTTCGCCTAACCTGAATCAACAGTTGCCCTTTGTAGCAACTCTAGAATTACCAGATCTAAACTGGTTGACGAATGATCCAATTAGTTATGTCCCTTGGTGGCCAGCGATTCTGCATAAACTTCCGTCAGATATTCCTAAATTTAATGGAAATCCGGGTGAAGATCCGTCGAATCATGTGATGACATTTCATCTGTGGTGTTCATCAAACACCCTAAACGATGATTCGATTAGGCTTTTCCTTTTTCAGAGGACGTTAACTGGTCCAGCGGCAAAATGGTATATTGAATTGCCTAGAGCTTCGTTCAACAACTTCAGTACCTTAGCCACGACTTTCTTAACCCATTTTCAATTACCGATAAGGTATGAAACGGGAACGGAACTCCTAACCAACTTCAAACAGACAACGGCCACTCACATATCTGATCATATACATGAGTGGCGACGTCGTCGTAGGATGGTAAAAACGTACGTTCCCGATCAGCTATTAGTTGAATGGTTTATCAAATCCTTACTTCCTACAATCACGGAAGATGTGGCAAAGGGGGGAGTCGTAACGGAAGAGCAAGTCATCGCTCGTGCGCAATATCTGGACTTGGTCTATACTCAGTCTGGCACGCTCTACGACAAAATACCTGACGCCCCTAGACCGGAATTCTCAATTCCTCCTCCTCCTAAATCAAACAATGACTCTCATGCCATCGATGGCGTGATTGGCACGACAGACACGAAATCGACAAAGGCTACATCTAAAAGGGCCCGTAAGATTTCCAGTCAAAATGCAAATGAGGAACTTCTTGCCTCGGAAGTAAATGTCGCGTTGACCGACAAGGGCAAACAACTGAAGCAACCAGGGGGCAAGAAGAGAAAGAAAGGGAGAAAAAGGAAACCCCCTGTGGGGTGTCATATATGCGATGAGGATCATTGGACGAGAGATTGTCCACATATAGCTGAAGTTAAGAAACTCTTTAAGAGTTCAAAAACCTCAGCAGTATTGACTGATCCGTTTCCAAGCCCGGGTACCAAACTGGTTGCTAATCAAAATGCTTCCCAATCCCAAGTGCTTATGTTGTCTATCTCAAAGAAGCAAAATGATGCTTTGGCAAGGAATAAAGATTACGGGAATCCACAGGTGTCGAATAACAAGGCTAATGAACAACCTAGTAGTTCGACAACAACTTTGACCAAAGTTGTGCCACCCACCATTCCTGAACAAATGATAAAGTCGCCAAAGGAAGTGGTGTACAAGTCGACATTTAATCCTCGTGCAAAAATAGCACAGAATTATAATATAATAGAGACCTGGCCCAATCGTCGTCCGCTATGTCGACGCTTGAGGTACCGCAAAATTGCCTCTCCCAAGAGCAAGCTTTATTATCAGCAATAGGTGAAATTGACCCAATGGAATCCAATCTTGTGGCCTTTGATCATAAAGGATATGACCCTCAGTTACCAGCTCAACTAGCTTTCCTTATTCAAGTGAAAGCCCTCAACAAAACTGTTCATCGAACAATTATTGATGAGGGGGCATCTACGTGTATTACGTCGATGAGTTGCTGGAAGAATTTAGGCTCACCAGCCTTGTCGAGATCGTCAACGACATTAAAAGCATTTGATGGATGATCATACACTCCATACGGGATTTTAAATAACTTGCAAGTTGAACTAGGGGGCAAAACAGTAGGAATTGATGTTGAAGTAATTGATGGAAACCTCGATTACAACATCCTACTGGGAAGGCCCTGGATATATGCGATGGCCGCAGTTGTGTCGACCTACTTCAGGAAGATTGCATTTCCCTTTCAAGGAGGAATTACAGTCGTCGACCAACAAACTTTCCTCCCCGACAGTTCGCAAGTTACGGGAAGCATTCGAATGATCCATGGAAGCAATCATTCGCTTCAAAATATTGGAGTAGGTCTCCTAAAAGACCCTGCCTTAATGGGTACTTTTGCCCTACCGCCTGCAAGTAATCTGGCGGAAGTGGCCACAGTGGAAACCTACAATATGAAATCTTCTATATCTAATGGATTCGGAAGATTCCTAAACATTTTGTCAGCGTGGATCATCGCCCTAATAGAAACACTGTAAATATAGTGGGCTCTGAGGACGGTTCTAATCTCGTGTCAACCTCGTTAAAAAATGAAACAAGGAGTCATGAGGATAGTTCTTTTACTGTGTCAACCTCATTAAAAAATGAAACAATCTCCTTTCCAAATCTCAAAGGTAAACCTTCATTCCAACCACCGAGTTGAATGCAATGAAGCTTGGGGGGCATGCACCTCGATTTGTGTTATTATGCTGGGGGCATGCAAACTTATCAAGCATTTTTAGCACACAGTTCATGCTCGTTAAAAAATAAACGCAAGATTCGAGCAGTTTTAGCACACAGTTCATGCTCGTTAAAAAATAAACGCAAGATCTGAGCAGTTTTAGCGCATAGTTCATGCTCATTAAAAAATAAACATAAGATCGAGAAAATGTTTCCACCCGCGTTTAAGCTCGTTAAAAAATGAACTATTCCGGTAAATAACCACCATGAATGTAATATCATCAGCCATTAATCCTTGGTCGTGTTTGCACCGTCACCTCCACTTTTCCATTGGCCGATCGTTCACCTCCATATGATTGTTTACCCATTTTGAGGAACAGCTGCGAAGAGTGATTTCACTAGCCATCCTTATGACACTGCCGTGATTGGAAAATTCCAACCCGTACCTGGAATCAGCTGTTAACACGTTTTATCACTCGTTCCTCAAAAGACGAGTCTTCTTTAAGCTCTTTTCATCTGACTCGTAAAATATGAAAAGATTGCCGAGTTTTGGCCTTCCAGCTCGTTAAAGCGACTGGAAGTGTTATCCCTCCTCTATATTTTAATCTTTTTGGACCCGAGGGATTATTGCACAAAAAGATCGAGCGCTTGTTTTGTTCGGCTCGTTAAAACTATCGAAAACTCATCCCTTCTGTATTGTTTTATACTTTTCCGGACTTAAGGGATTAGATGACGAAAAAGGACTTTCGGAGTTGACTTTACGTACCTTTTCAGACTCTCTAAAAATGAAAAGGACCGAGTTATCTTTGTTGTTAGACTCGTTAAAAGCATTAAATAGCGACAAACTTGTCTTTAGACGAGAACGAGTTTCACTATCGCTAGGCTTGTTAAAACATAGCGATGGGCTTGCCGAAAGGGCATGTTATAGAACAAGCATATGTTATCCTCCTCAAGCTTGACAAAAATAAAGACGTACTGGTCAGCAATGACTGGGGAAAAATTGGGAGAAACTCAAGAAAACTTTGATGGTAGCAAGTCGCTCTTGAACATGACACTTTTCCTCCGTACCACAATCAGGTTGGGTTGTTCACCGGTCACATCACCATGGTCTCACCATAACATCCATATTTGGGGTAATGCTACCGATCCATCGCATAAGTGTCGCCATATGTTCAAGAGAAGTCATTCAGAGAAGTCAACCTGTCCCATCCACTGCCATACATTATCCTTCATCCTTTCATGACCGCCACCCTGAATCATATGTCATCAGATCGTTTTCACCTCCATCAAAATCATTAGCTCCGTTCCGTGTCATTGATGTGGGATGCATTAAGGCCCTCCTTTGACGGATCGCTTCTTGTCGACATCAGCTCATTATCCAAGAAGTTGATCTAGGAACAACCCCTTCAGTACTTTGAAGCTTGCATGCCTCAATGGCAAGTTTCTCACTTCCGGCAACAGGTATACATCAATGACCTTCGACCGAAAGATTTTGCGTGGTGTTCAACGCCAAGTCCTTTATTCACACCACGTGAATTGTACTGCAGTACCTTGAGGGTCATTATCATTATCGGTGATTCCTCTCGCGCTTGTTAACGGTTTACCTCATTGACCGGTAATCAAGCGATGTCTTTCCATGTTCGACTTCAGAACATTTCTCACATGGATCGACTTGTACTTAGAGTGAAGATCGAACGAGTTTGAAGACCCCGGATCTAGTTTCATCCATCTGGGCTGCGATATATATTCAGGAAAGATAAAGACATTGACATGTACATCATTGCAGCAGATAATCATCCTACTCAAAGGATGATAATTTCATCAAAATTATCAGTCTACCATCAGATGATTGTCTGTTCTATGTACAGAAAAATGAATTTATAAAGCTGAGCATGGGAATGCCCGCCTCAGCTAGATCATGAAAGTAGTATGAAAAATAATGTATTGTATTGTATCTTATTACAGGTCTCCTCCCAGCATTGGATGAACTTCGGACCCTCCTGGATAAAGCATTTCACCCGATAAACGGCCTCATACTTTAGGGGGCAAGTGTTATAGACATTTTTGTGCCTTACAGCATTGAGCATGAAATGTCCATAATCTAAGGGATCCAAAGTCCCTAAACATGTTGTTCCTACCCCTAGAGGAACAAGGCAAACAAACCACAGCAATTCACAGAAGTTCTCCACCAGAATCTGCTCAAAAACAAGTCAATTCAGGATCAATTCAGTGGCTCCACTAGGTGTCTGCGCTGAATGTCAAAGCCAACATTGGCTACCTGCGCTGAGCGAGAGTTGACATGTGGCAAGTTCATTTCACAAGGTGTCAAAACCCAGGAAGCTTCGAAAATCTTCCTCAATGACACTTGCCTCAGTGAATTCGACTGGTGATGAGTAAGAGGTTCCAAATCTCCAAGTGGAAGCAAGAACCTCCAAGTGGAATCAAGAACTGACAGAGGGAGAGGACACTAGTCAGATCTCAAGCTGACTCATCCTCTCTCCAAACATCTATATATGGATCTCTCCTCCATGAGATCTAAAGGCTGGAATTTTGTTATTGCAAAGAATTGCTGTTGGTTTGAGATCAGAATCATTGGGTGCTTAATGCTTTGAAGGGAGGTGAAGATAGGAATTCCATTTTGCTGGGAAGGAGATGCTGGATTGGAGCCCTCTGGGTTGTATCTCTTCCTGAACCTTGTTATTCATCAATAAAGCTATCTTGGTTTCTCCTATATACTGGTGTATCTTTGATGTATGATTGCATTAGTATGTTTAGTTTACTTCTAATTCTGAACTAGTTATGAATATGAATCTATGTCTTGTGTAGTGTTATTCTCTTGTGATCTTGCAAAAACCCGTTGAAGCTGGGCGAGCGAGAAGGCAAGTAGCTGGGAACTCTCCAAGAGAAGAGAAATTAGATCGAGGGACAAACGGAAGACACCGGTTAGTCCATCCATCTCTCCTCATTCTAATTCATAAAGGAAGAATACTAGAATAGCTGTCTCTGCTTGTTGCTAAGGCACTGTCACACCTTAGGTGGATAGAATCGTCCTGCATAGGCATTTTTCCCCACAACAATAAGGGACCGTTTCGATCATATCTAAACTAGGAACATGAATATAGGTAGTGGAACAGCTTGCCTCTAAAACCATGGAAACTGATTCATTGACCCCCAAACCACCTCAAAATGATGAATCTACCATCTAAGGTCATTTTACAATTAAATTTACATATCATAACATCATTTACAATCATAAATTCATCCAAGATGAGAGAAAAAGTCAACTTGTAGAAAAACTAGGCGAAATTTGGATTTTTAGGCAAACTGGCTCTATGCGTAGTGCCACTGGCCAGGTGTGTAGTGCCACGTCTTAGCTGATTTTGGAGGCCTTACCCTTATCCAAATTGAGCCCAAGATAGCTCATTGGAAAGGATTTCCTGTCTAGTGTCTGGAATATCTTGACTTTTTTCATTTGGAGGTCATTTTCTCCCTCAAATGTGGAATCTCCCAAGGCTGCTTCTGTGTGTCCAAAAAGAGGTAGTGAGGTCATTGTTTGATGGTTGTTTGACCTTTAGGTGACCTAGTTTTGCTCCAAAATTGATAAAAATTTCAGGGATTGATGTTCTCATCATGCTAAATCCAAATATGCAAAACCATATGTCTAAAATGTCTCCCAGTAAAAAGCGTAGTGCCACCGCCTAGGGAAAATTTCTGTGTTGCAAAATTCCAAAAATTGAAAATGACCAAAATTTGTCAAAACTTTCCCAGATTTGGCACAAGGCTCCTTAATTAGTTGCTTTTATGGGCTAGTGAGGCTTCATCCAAGATTTTTAGCTTGTCTTGCTCCCTTTTGCTCCTTAATGCCTACCTCAACCTTGCCTTAAGGTTCCTCATCCTTATATTGCATATTTTGTTCTGGGTCATATAGTGATAGGCCATGTGGCGAAGCATCTTCTTGTCTCTATTGGCCTTCTCAAGCAGCCTTTCAAGGTGTATTTTGACCATTTCAAGCTAATTTTCCTCATCATTCTCAATCTCTTTCTCAATGGAGGTCAACTTAACCTTTGCCTGCTTAGCCTTTTGCCTATTCTCCTTGATCATTTGCAACTCCATGAGGACTTGCTTGTTGGTAAATTGTTTGTTTTCTTGCTCTAGCTATTTGATGACCCATTTAACCCTTTCTAAATTCTATGACAAAGCTTGTATCTTAGCCTTTTGTTCCTTAATGATCATGTCTTTGGCACTTTTTGGATCTTGAGCTTCTAAGTCAATGACATCAACTCCTTGTGTCTGCTCATGATCAACAAGGTCAAAATCTCTCTCTTCCCCATCACTAGGATCCGTCTCATGCATATTTTTCTTGCCTTTACTTTCACCCTTATGTTGCTGCTCAACCTATGCCTATTTAGCTGAATAAGAAGGCAAAGCCCCTTCCACTCCTCGTGGAGATAGCATTTGCTTGTAGCTTGAAGATGAAGGCAAGACCCCTTCCACACCTTGTGGAGATAATACTCGCCTGGTAGTTGCAAAAAGTTTCCTAGTGCCTCTCTCATATGTTACAAATATTGGCACTCCAACAGTTTCAGTCTCTTGAACCTTTTCATGTCCTGAAGGTCTACCTTCTTCATGAGGCACTGATGAAAAGACTTGAGGGCCTTTGAACATTTCATGAGAAATGAAAGTTTCCCATGATATGTCAAGAAGGTTCAACTGATGCAAAACAATGATTTTAATTAAAGAGTAGTGGTAGATGCTGGTTAATTGCTAGGGGTATGATTTCTTCTTTACAATGACTGCCATCTTTTCAATGTTTTTGAACATGAAATAGGGGATATTCATCATTCTCACCCTAGTGAAATGCATCAACAGTCTAATGTGGTAGGCATACAAGTGGGAGAACCTACCTTCACAAGTAAAGTACTTGATGATGATCTTCATCAATGGAGCAAACCTATCCTCCAAGAATTTAAAGGGGAATACTCTCTTGAGTTTGTTATGATATTTAGCCTTGATGTAAGGCTCATAGTACTCCCTGTCAATGTCCTAACCTTTGTTCCACTTTTCACCCACATTTGGAATACCTGTAGCCTTTGAAATAATAGCTGGTGACAAAGTGAATGTAACTCCAGCAAGGATTACTTCATTGTTGTCCAAATGTGTCACAAACAACCTTGCTAATCCACGATTAGATTTAACCCTTTCCACCATTTCATAGAAACTGAAACATGATTGATGTCTAAAACAAGAAATGGCAAAAGTGTAGGCTTACAGCTCCCTCAAACTGGTGGGTTTCTCTCTGATATGCTTTCCTCCCTTATGAGGCTTCCTGCCCTGTGTGTCTCTCTCCCTGGAATTGTCACTAAGGGTTTCATCTTCCAATTCATACTCACTATCCCTCTCCATTGTTGTACAGTTGATCTCTTGTGGTGAATGAATTGTGGTGAACTGGTGAATGAAGGTAAGATGAGTATGAAGAGATTTGAATAGGAAAATAGGTGAGGGTGAATAGGGGTCAGAATGGGATTTAGGGAGTGAGTAGGGTTAGTGAATAGTGTAGGGTTTTGGGCATAGTGTAGGGTTTCGGGTATATGTATAGGGTTTGGGAATTGGGGACAATGTATGAGGGAATGATGTTTTGGGAATAATATATGAGGGGATGGAGTTTAGGGAACCACAAATAAATGATATAGGACAACAATAATGAGTGAATTTTTAAAATATATGAGATAATTACTAAAAATGAGGGTTTGATATTTTGAGACACAAAACCACCCAAGAATGATGCAACAATGTCTTTTCAGCAAGAATGATGGTGTTACTTACTTGCAAAAAGGCAATGGAGAAGTTTTGAGTTGAATTGATGCAATTTGCAACGATTTGGAGCCTAACTTCCACGTGTGTAGCGCACTCACCCAGGTGCGTAGCGCCAATTCAATTTTACACTGCAGAGAATACCTAGGTGTGTAACACTAGCTCTATGCGTAGCACCAGAGTTTGGTGTGTAGCGCCAGTCAGTTTTCTCCACAAACACAGTGATTTCACTCCCTTTGCTCAATAATACTTCAAAATCACGTTTTTGCTCATGGACCTTGTTATGAAACCAGCTCAAAAAAAGATAGAATGGATAGATCAACGCCTTAGAATTCAGCCTCTTTGAGGGGGCAACCTTCTTTACATTACATAAATGAACAATTCTTGGATGATTCAAATGAAAAAAACTCCTTTCTATATATAGGAGTCTAAGGAGTCACAATATAACCCATCTGACCTAACAATAATAATATAAAGCCAGAAAAATAACAATAGAGGGATTCTATGGGGCACAATAATAACAATATGGGGACAATAAGGGCACAACAATATTAATAAGGGATACAACTACAATAGTAATGGGGTAATCACTAGTATTATAGGGACCTAACATGCCCCTCTCCTTCAAGAAAGTGTTGTCCTTAATGCTTGAGTAGTTCTGGATGCTTCTGTATAAAATTTTCATCCTCCCATGTGGAATCTTCAGCAGATAAGTTCTTCCACTTGATAAGATACTCCGAAATTGATCAATTTCGTAGTTGTCGAGTTCTTGTTTCTGTCACTGCTTCCGGTTCCAATATAATTTTTCCTTCCTTGTCAAGTTCTGGAAATATTGTTTGAACTGGGAGCTTGTCACCTATAACATTCTTTAAACATGAAACATGGAAAACTGGGTGCAATCGAGAAGTTGCAGGAAGCTCCAACTTGTAAGCCATAGTACCAATCTTTTGCAACACCTTGTACGAACCATAATACTTTGGTGATAATTTATTATCCTTCTTAGCTTGCTTGAGGGACATTTGCTTATATGGTTGTAGCCGTAGGAATACCCAATCACATACATCAAAACTTCTTTCACTACAATGTTGATCTACCTGTTGTTTCATTCTATTCTACGCCAACACAAGGTTATCCTTTAAGAGTTGGACGACTTGTTGTTGATGTTCGATGTGATGTTCCACTGCTTGAAACTTAGAATTTTCTCCTAAATATGATGTGATGGATGGTGGCTGATATCCATAAAGTGCCATAAATGGGGTCATTTTTGTTGCTGTATGGAAGGAAGTGCTATACCACCATTCAGCCAGAGGCAACCATTTGAGCCATTGTGTCTGTTTATCAGATACAAAGCAATGAAGATATCCTTCCAAACATTTGTTTACTATCTCAGTTTGCCCATCAGATTGAGGATGATAAGATGAGATATGAGCTAACCGAGTACTAAGACAAGAAAATAATTCTATCCAAAAATTTCTAGTGAAAATGGGATCTCTGTACAATAATCTTTGGGTTTCCATGTAGCTTTTGAATTGTTTCCATAAATGCAATAGAAATTGTACTGGATTTAAATGGATGTGATAATGCACAAAAGTGTGCATACTTGGTAAGTCTATCAACTACCACCATGATGACACTCTTTCCTTCAGACTTGGGTAAACCTGTGATAAAATCCATTGAAACCTCCTCCCAACGTAGGGTTGGAATGGATAAAGGTTGTAATAGACCTAGTGTCTTAATTGTTTCAATTTTATTTTGTTGGAAAACCAAACATTCAGCCACAAACTTTTGAATATCCGATTTAAGGCCATCCCAAAAAAATCCTTCTTAACCCTGTGGTAAGTTTTCAAAAATCTAGAGTGCCCTCCTAAGGGAGAAGTGTGCAATTCCATAAGAATATTTTGTTTTAGTTGGGAATTATTACAGAGGTATAAGCGATCTTTGTACCATAATGAATCATTTTTCCAGCTAAATGTATCATATGTACTGGAATCTTGTTGTAACTTTCGAATAAGTGCCCACACTTCTTCATCATTCTTCCATTCTTCCCTTGCTTCATTTATCCAATCTGGTTGGATAATAGAAATGGCACACAACAATGCTTCCACATCCTCATCCTTTCTTGAGAGTGCATTTGCCACCACATTTTGCTTCCCTTTTTTGTAGATGATTTCAAAGACATAACCCAACATCTTTGTGACCCACTTTTGTTGCTCTTCAGAGGATAATATTTGTTCTAAAAAGTGTTTAAGGCTATCATGATCTGTTTTTACCTTGAAGTGTCTTCCCATTAGATAGGGTCACCATTTCTTAAGTGCATGGAGTATTGCCAACATTTCCTTCTCATAAATAGCTTTGTGTAAAAACTTTCCCTTGATTGGATGACTTTCAGAAGCAATGGGTCTTTCATCTTGCATTAAAACAGCACCAATTTCATTTCCTGAAGCATCACATTCCACAATAAAGGTTTTTGTGAAGTCCGGTGTAGCTAAGACTGGTGCTTCGCACATTGCCTCTTTAAGATGTTCAAAGGTCTTTGTTGCTTCTAGAGTCCATGAAAATGCATCTTTCTTCAATAATGTTGTTAGAGGTGCTGCTATTCTCCCATAATTCTTAACAAACTTCTAATAATACCATATCAACCCGAGAAATCCTCGTAGATGCTTTATGGATGTGGGGATTTTCCATTCCTTAATGGCTTTAATTTTGCTAGGGTCTACCTTAACTCCTTCATGAGATATAATATGACCCAGATATTCCACCTCTTGTACTGCAAAGAAGCATTTGGATCCTTTTGCACATAATTGTTTCTCTTCCAATAGTTGTAGCACCCTGTCAACATGTTCAACATGATCCTTCCAAGACTTGTTGTAGATTAGTATATCATCAAAAAATACTAACTCAAATTTTCTAAGGAAGGGTTTAAAAATGGAATTCATCAAACCTTGAAATGTAGAAGGTGCATTGGTAAGGCCAAAAGGCATACCAAAAATTCATAATGACCCTCATGATTTGTAAATGCTGTTTTCAGAATGTCTTTAGTCTTCATTCTGATTTGATGATATCCTGAACGAAGATCCAACTTGGCGAAGTAAATTGATCCATGCAATTCATCCAATAATTCATCAATGATAGGAATGGGAAACTTATCTTTAATAGTGAGCTTGTTGAGCTCCCTATAATCTAGACACATGTGCCATGATCCATCCTTCTTGTACACCAATACTGTTGGAGCAGAGAAAGAGCTTTGACTAGGTTGAATTATACCCACCTCTAGCATTTCTGCAACCATACGTTCAATTTCACTCTTTTGGGCATAGGGATATCTGTACGGCTTGATGTTTGGAGGAACACTTCCTGGAATCAGATGAATAGCATGATCATGATCACGAATAGGTGGGAGACCTTTGGGAGTCTCAAACACCTTGGAATGATTGTCCAAGACTTTTAGGAGATCTGGAGAAATAGATGATTCCAATGTGGAAACATCTAGCGAACATAATTGTGCAATTACACCTCTTTGTTCCTTTTTTAGAAGCTTTTTCATACCGTTAGAGTTGATTATCTTTCTTGGTTTCCCTACAATACCCCTTAATTCAACTTCCTTTCCTTCCAAAAAAAAATTCATGAAAAGTTCTTGAAAATTAAAAGCTATTGTACCCGAGGATTGTAGCCATTGGACTCCTAGTACAACATCAGCACCTCCCATTGGAATGGAAAGCATTGGGCTATTCAATACATATTCTCCCATGGATAGCTTGATATTATGGCACTTTCCAGAAAAATTTATCATTCCTCCATTGACAACCATCACTTGACACTCTGGTGCTGGATATAGGAAGCAATTCAATTCTTTTGCTATCTTACAATGAATAAAATTGTGGGTACTTCCTGAATCAATCAACACTATTACCTTTTTCTTCTTGATTTGTCCTTCTATCTTAATGGTTTGAGGAGTGGTAATTCTGGCCAATGCATCACAAGATATAGTTGGATTCATTTCTTCTTTATCTAGGCTTTGTTCCTGGAGTATATCCTCTTCTTTTGACCTTTCTTGCTCCTTTTCTTCTTCCTCTTCACAATTGATATAGAATAATTTCTTCTTAGCACACTTATGACCTTTACTGTATTTGTTATCACAACTGTAACAAAGCCCTTTTGCTCTTTTTTCTTCCAATTGTTGTGGTGTCAACCTTATAGGTTGTGGAAGACTAGGGGCAATAACACTTCCATCTTTATAGTTGTGAGTGGTATGCTTCTTGATTGCCATAATTTTGCTTTCCATTTTTCTTGCTAACTTGAATGCCTTCTCTAATGAATCAAGTTCCCAAAGGCGAACATCATGTTGGATATTATCCATTAAAGTCCCTATGAACACATCAATCCTATGCTCCTCTGGAATATTTTTTACCCTTATGTTCAATTTTTGGAACTCCTCAATGTGCTCCATTATTGAACCCTTTTGTTTGAGACTTATCAATTGGATAAAAAAAGTGTTTCTTTTTGAATCCTCATAATGTGGTGTCAATTCTTCTGTAAAAATTGCCCAAGTGATAATTTGTTTACTAGAGCAAAGCCATTGATACCATACAAACTGATTTGGTTCCAAATATAAAGTTGCAATACGTACCTTTTGTGTGTTTTGCACATTATTGAGATCAAAAAATTGCTCCATTTGTAATATCCATGTTGCAGGATCCTTGCCATCAAACTTACTCATATCGATTTTTGGAATATGGTGGGTCTTCGGTCCAACATTAGAGTCTATTAATAAGGGATACAACTACAATAGTAATGGGGTAATCACTAGTATTATAGGGACCTAACAGACCTCAACTCAAACAATGAAATAATTTGAGAGAGGGATGACCTTTATATGGCTTGGAAACTTTTGAATTTTTAATTTTCAAAACCCACTTTATAATGTCTATTTGTTTTTTCAAATACTTTGTTTTCTGGATGCTTGATCTTTTGCTTGAAATAGGTGAACTGATGCTTGATTTCTTTGGATTTTGCAGTGGCATGTACTTGAAAATATCAGTAGGTGACTAGGAGCAGCATGAAACTATTAATTACATATGAGAAATAATACAATTACATGAAATTTACAAAAAAATTTACCAATGCTCTGTTTTCACCTCAAACTACTTTTGAGGTGAAAAATTGATTAATTTTACAAATTATGAAATTAAAACTTTTTGATGATTATTGTCATCCTCATGTGTCTGCTAACCATTATTAATCAATGGTTACTAAAAATTCGTCATGGTAAAACCCTAGTACCTAATGAGACTGAAACCCTAAGACTTAAGACCAAATTGATGAAATGAACTGAAAATAAACATGAATCAAGGACTGAAAAGTATGAAAGGAGGTCAGTAGATATATGTCATGAGGGAAAAATTGAAATGAACCCTACCATCAGTTGATCCGTGACCTAATGGAATGCAACTCATCAGAATGGGACACCTAGTATGAAATGCAAAAGAGTAATTTTGATCACTGATGGCAGTGTGAAGACACTGACACTAACAGAATCACGGACGCGACAAGGTTATAAACCAAATTTTTAATTCTTTTTTATTCTGTGGGAAAAGTGAAGGTTTGCCTTATTTCAGGGAAATTCAATAGTTCCGTTGTTTTACTAGAATATCTAAAATTAGAGGTTGATGATTGATATTCCAAAGGAAACCTGAGAAATGTCCTTTCTGAACTAGAAGAGATTGTTTCTGGTTTTGAACGATTATCCTTAACACCTACAACTAGCCCACCATTAGTGGTATCAGAGCAGCTTATTGACATTGATCAGGATCTCAAATATCAGAGAAATAATTCCAACATGGATTTCAGAGTTGGAGGAAGACGTGGTCAAAGAAGAGGAAGAGCAATTGCAAATGCTGAAGTGTTGGAAGCTATGCAACAGATGCAAGATAGATTGGAAGTAGTGGAAATGGGAAATCGAAGAGATGGAGATGTCAGTGAGCCTGAAGTTGAAGCTGCAGAAGCAGAGGAACCTGCAAAAATTACTCCTGAAATGAGATTCTTTAAATCAGTGTTGGGATCCACATCTAAACCCATACTTGAGGGTTCAGTTTATACAGGAGGTTTAAACCCTGAGGAGTTGATAGACTGGATTAATAGCATGGAAAAATTCTTTGATTATGAAGAAATGGAAGAAGGGAAGAGAGTGAAATTTGTTGTCACAAAATTGAAAGGACATGCCACACTTTGGTGGTATGGAGTGCAGGTAGAAAGAAAAAGACTTGGTAAGCAGGCAATTAAGAATTGGAACACGATGGTGGCAATGTTGAGAGGTAAGTTTTTTGCAAGTGATTATCAACATTATTTATATAGACATATGCAGAATATTAGATAGAGTTCTTTGACAGTGAAAGAATACACAGAGGAATTTTACAAAGTAAGCATAAGAGCTGGGCAAATTCAAGATATAGATGAGAAGGTTACAAGATATATAAATGGTCTCAGAATGGAGATCCAAGATGAGATAAGTTTGTTGTCTCAGTGGAAGAGGCTTATCAAATGGTATTGAAGGCTAAAGAAAAACTCATGAGGAAGAAATCTACCAGAAGTAGGGGTACTTTCCAAGGAAGGGGAAGTCAAGGTTGTAGAGGAAGATCTGCAACACCTAGAGATAGAGCTAGAAGCAACTCGAATCAGAATACACCCACAGAAGGTGATGCAAGTGGCAGAAGGAGTTTTTTCAGAGGAAGAGGAGGCAGAAGCAGAGCAAGAGAAATTAGATGTTATAGATGTAACAAGCTGGGACAAAAAGCCTATGAGTGCCCATAAAACATATGAACAAATCAGAAAAATGTAAATGTTGCTAACACTGAAGAAGACATAGAAAAGGTGCTAGAAGTAGAAAATATACTAGAGAAGGGGGAATATTTGGTAGTTAACAAAGTTTTGTTAAAGCCAACAAATGAAGTTGTTGAACCATCATAGAGAAAGACAATGTTCAGGACTCTGTGCAAGGTTCAAGGAAAATGTTGTCAAATGATAATTGATAGTGGCAGTACTGATAATTTGGTCTCTACATAAGTGGTGGAGAAGTTGAAATTAAGGACAAAGAAACATCCAACACCTTACAAGGTGTCATGGCTTAAAAAAGGACATCAATTGTTAGTGAATGAACAGTGTGAAGTGGAGTTGCAGTTGGGAAAATATAAAGACAAAATTCTATGTGATGTGATGCCTATGGATGTGTGTCACATATTGTTGGGAAGACCTTGGTTGTATGATAGAGGAGCTATGCATGATGGGAAAAATAACACATGCAAATTTGGTAAAGATGGTATTAATCGTACATTGCTGCCTGTCGAAGAAGAGGAGGCATCAAGAAAATCTGATCCAAATACTTTATTGCTAAGTGGAAAAGAATACCTCCAGCAGATTGATGAGGTAAATTTTGCATTGATTTTCAAACCCAAGGTAATAATGACTTCCACTAAAATTTATGATTTTCCAATTGAAATTCAAGATATGGTAGAGAATTATTATGATATCATTCTAGATGATTTGTCGAATCAGTTACCACCCATTAGAAAAATCAATCATCATATAGATTTGATTCAGGGGACAAATCTACCAAATAAAGCAGCTTACAGGATGACAACTGCCACAGAAAATGAAGAAACTAGGAAACAGTTTCAGGAACTATTAGATAAAGGACTGCTTAGATAGAGTTTGAGTCCTTGTGCAGTGCCAACAATGTTGAGTCCAAATAAAGATGGAGGCTCGATAATGTGCATGATTCAAGAGCAATCAACAAAATAACAATCATGTACAAATTTCCTTTACCTAGAATTGAAGATTTGATGGATTGTTTAAGTGGAGCAAGATATTTTACAAATATGGATTTAAAGAGTGGTTATCTCAAATAAGGATTAGAGAAGGAGATGAATGGAAAACTTGTTTTAAAACAAATGAAGGACTACATGAATGGATGGTAATGCCTTTTGGGTTATCAAATGATCCTAGTACATTTATGAGGCTTATGAATGAAGTGTTGAAAGAATTTATTGGTAAATTTGTAATAGTATATATGGATTATGTATTATTTTACAGCAGATCTAAAGAGAAACATATGAGACATCTGAATTATGTCTTATAGAAGCTGCAACAAGAAAAGTTACTGCTAAATTTAAAGAAATGTTCATTCATGAAGGAAGAGTTGGTATATTTGGGCTTTGTTGTTTCTGTTGATGGATTAAAGATGGATCCAGAGAAGATAAAGGCAATCATAGAATGGCCATCACCGAAAAGTGTCTTTGAGGTAAGAATTTTTCATGGTCTTGCTAGTTTTTATAGAAAATTTATAAGGAATTTTATTGGACACCTAATCCTCTATGGGTTAGTGTGGAAGCCAAATAGACTAAGGAAGTCCAAGGGACCTTGGGATGTGGAACCTAACGGTCACACAATGTACTATAAATTCATATCATTTGTTAATAATAAATCTACTCTCATGTTTTATCTTTCATACTCTTTCTGCCATCTATGTGTTTAACATGGTATCAGAGCAGCAAGCGTATTCCTGCCCTGTCTAATTACTGTGAGCCAAGTTTAGGCCCAGGCATTTTCAGATTCTCCAGAATTTGTCTGTCATTTCTTTATTTGGTTAGTCATCCAACTATAGAAATGATGTCAATGTGCTGCCTTTGCGTGCTCCTCTGGTTTCAAACCTGACCCATCTACCATCTCGTCAGCCTGTGCGTTACATCCCATTTCTACCCACTATCTGTAATGCTCCATTAATTCACTCTCTGTCAGAAATCTACTGCCTCTCCTCTATTTCGCCAGTATCGCAACCTCTACACTTCCGCCACTCATCCTTCCTAATATCGTAATTAAACAATATCATGTGCCTCTGCAGAACACTGTGACCATAGCTAAATTTAGCCTCTGCCACCAAACACACAATCCACATCACATCCTCCTCGCTGCAGGCAACCGTTCTTTGCGCTGTAATCATCTCCAGGCAAAGCAGATCCCACCCTAAAGCCGGGTGCTGTAATATATTGTCCAATTCCCACTCACTAGAATCCTCATTGAGAATATCAATTCTCAGCTCCAAATACCATCTTATTGGTTTTGTATATCTCAAAATGTTTAATACCTGGCCTCCACACACAATAATCCCACACAGCTCAGCTTCAATAATATGAAGAGTTTTCCTGAGAAGAGCATCATGCTGAGTGTCATAGAAAATGAGAAATGAAGAACCCACATCGATTAGGACTTACCAGCACAGAATGCCATTATAGAGTACGCCTCTGCTAGAAACAACACACCTAGAGTTTTGATGGTGAAGCTGGACGACGGCAGGAGATTGAGGGCTGTAGCTGAGCACAGATGGAAGTGGGTTCGAGGGATTGGTGGTGACAATGAACATCAACATTATTGTTCCACACGGCATGATGACAGAGATAACCCTTCCAAAGAATTTAAAATGATTCTTGAGATATCAAATTCCCAACGAGATATGCCTGACTCTCCTGAAAATAACCTTTTAGATTTTCTAAAGAGTGGTGCTTTTATTGTTGAAATGTTTATGCTTCTAATCTCTTAGAATTGATTCTGGAGTAGGCAATGGGGGTTACGGCACCACACCACGATGTTCTCCAAATTGTCATAATGTTCGTCGTTTGAATATGACTGACATGCGATATGCCCATGAATAGGTATGTGCTAGTGTTTCTTCAGAGTTAGCAAATATGACAGAGCTACTTCAGTGGAATGATCTGTATGGTGAAGGAGGTTCAAGGTAGAAAAAGGCACTTAGTTATTTTATGTAGGCAAGCTATGTACATAAATAGTAATTACAAATTGGCCTGGACCATTATTTATTACATATGGAGGTGATCCTTTAGTAGCCTTTTCAAGTTGAATGTATCCAATATTGAAGTTGCCATTTGCATGCCATGTATAATAGTGTTTTTCTTACTGGTTCTCGGAATTTAGAGTCCGAGCTATTTTTTGGATGTTTTCACTAGTGGGCTTCACATTATAAGCCTCATCTTAATCAATCAGGAGATGATATCATTTTGGCAAAATCCATAATGATCAATTAGTGCTCCTCGCATCCTCAGTGCGCCTTGAATGATCGACTTAAGTTATATATTACTAGTAAAATAATCTTGTTTTTCAAGATTGAATAGGGACAATTGAATATCCTCTATGTAGTTTCCATAGTGTCTATTGTGAGTTTTCTTTTCCACTACAATGGCACATGTTCGTATGCTTGGAATCGGTTTTAGTTGAATCCATTATATGTTGTGTATTCACTACATTATATTGGTATAACTTAGTTCATGTCAAAATATCTTGCGTTGTATAATAGTCTGACAAGAACACTTGATGGTTCATTAAGCTGGGTCAAACAATGGAGTTGCCAACATGCATAAGAGCAGCAATGTTGAATGAACTTAGAGGGAAAGGTTATTCTAGTGGAGAAAATTCCCTAGCAATCCTCGGTAGAAGAGCATGTTAAAGTTGTCCTTGACATCATATTCATAGTTGAGTTGGTTATAGGTGAAGGACACCCATATTTTTGGAGATAGTATTTCTTATTAAAACTATCAATCTGATAAGCCCTTTTGTAGCTTGAGTCTATTATTGAAGAACAATCCTTAAAAGATTCGTCACCAATTTCCCATTTTATTTCTTTGAGCATTATCATTTTGTATTGCAACAATTGGTGGTTACTATTGTTGATTGGCATATTTTACTTGCTTAGATTTGCGTCAACACTGTGTATTTGGATTCTTAACACTTTTCCCATTTGTTTCGTTTAATAATGGCAAAAATTCATGGCTTATTAGAGTTACTGAAAACTCTAATCGGGTCCACTGCTGACATCATAGTCAAAATTAGCAAAGCCTCTCTTGCAGACATTCAAACCTGTTTGCAAAATGCACAAGAGAAGATAGAATTTTTGGAGCTTGAATCTCAACTTCAACAAAAGGAATTAAAACAGAGCAGTCATCATTCTAAACATGTTTCTGTTCAGAAAATTGAAACATACTCCCATAAGCAGCAAGTTGATTCAGATCTAGTGCCCAATGAAATAGCAGAATTGCATGCAAAGCAGAAATTTAGCGAACACTTCCCAAGCCAATGATTAGACCTTAGGAAGAGCTTGTCCATAACAAGCATAGAACTGGTCTTGGATATGACAAGGATGTGTCCTTTAATATTCTAGACTACTCTAAACCAATCCAATTTCAAAGTGATGGATTTCTTTAGGACGGTTCATCTTCGCCTGCTCCTCATGATAGTTCACCTTCAACTGCTTCAGATTTTGGTTCTCTTCCACAACAACCACAACAGATTGTGAAATGCCAACACTGTGACCGATCATTCTTCACACAGATGCTTTAGAAACAAACCTCCTGCAAGAACAAAGATTCATCTTGGATGGATCACTTCTTGGCAATGGGAATCAAAAGCCAAGAAGATATTCAAGTCACATGTCAAAACTTGTTCTAGAGTATTGAAAAATCTTGCAATTGAGTTTTCTCCATCATCTCACCTTGTATCTGATGGGGGGGAATGATGGACACATACAAGCTTCAAAGTCACATCAAGCGAGCCTGAGCTACAACCTTCCACACCAGTTTCAAAGTTGTAGCCAGAGACAAAGATGCCCCTGAGCATACCTTCAGTTGATAATGCCTCCTCAAAGAATTTGGGACACTTCCTCTAACAGAAGACTTCAACTTCTTGCCAGTTTCGGAAGAGTTCTAGGAATACAATTGGGGACACTTCCTCTAGCAGAAGATTTCATCTTCATGCCAGTTTTGGAAGAGTTCCAGGAATTGCATTAAGCATTCTAGAGTTGGTGGTAATCCTTAAACCATCACAAGTTGATACCTCCCTTTTTAGGTTGAGGTTCTCCCTTTTATGGGGGGTGAGACCTCCCTTTCATGGTTGAAGGTTTCCCTCTTCAAAACATCAGGAACACTTCCTCTAGTAGAAGAGCTGAGCTCCATTGTAGAATTGGAAGAGTTTTGGGAACTGCACTAAGTGTTCCAGTGTTGGTGGTCATCCTTAAACCACCGCCCCTTACACCAACATCTCAGAGAGCACATTCAACCTAGTGCTGCCATGCATTTTTGCACATTTTGTATTACGACTCTCTTCTTGGACTCATACATAACCCTTCAGATTAAGATTGGGAATGTTGGAGACCTAATCCTCTATGGGTTAGTGTGGAAGCCGAATAGACTAAGGAAGTCCAAGATACCTTGGGATGTGGAACCCAACGGTCACACAATGTACTATAAATGCATATCATTTGTTAATAATAAATGTACTCTCATGTTTTATCTTTCATACTCTTTCTGCCATGTGTGTGTTTAAATTTTTTTAGTAAGATCAATGCTTCTATTATTGACACTATCAAGAAGGATAAACAACTATTTAAATGGACTGTTGAAGTAGAAAAGAACTTCCAACTGTTGAAAAGAAAGGTCACCAAAAAACCTATTTTAATTTTGCCTGATTTTAATAGACCTTTTCAAGTGAAATCTGATGCTAGTGGAGAAGCTATTGCCAGTGTTTTAAGTGAGGAGGACGGACCTGTAGCTTATTTCAGTGAAAAACTAAATGAATCAAAGAAGAAATATTATTCTTATGATAAGGAATTTTATGCAGTTGTACAGTCATTGAAGAAGTGGAGACATTACTTGATGTCTAAGGAGTTTATACTTTATTCAGACAATCATGCATTATAGTATATTATGCAACTGCCAAATCTTAATAAGAAGCATGCAAAATGGCTAAAATATCTTCAAAGTTTTAATTTTGTATTAAAAACAAAGCAGTAGATGCCTTAAGTAGAAAATCATTTTAGTTCAGGAAAGTCAAATTCAAGTGTTGTGTTCTGATTTTTTTAAGGAATTATATGAGAAAGATTTAGATTTTAAAGAGGCATTTGAAGCTTGTAAAAATCATGTTTTGTTAGAAAGAAGTAAGTGGCTGAATCTCTTTTTGCAAGAATTATTTTTGTTTAACAGAAATCAACTATGCATACCAAATTGTTCTATGAGAGAAAATTTAATTAAGGAGAAACATAGTGGTGAACTTGGAGGACATTTTGGTGTACACAATACTTATGAGTAGTAAACCGATTTTATTTATGGCCGAAGATGAGTTCTGAAGTGGAGAAGTATGTGAAAAATTGTAAAGTCTATCAGTATACAAAGGGAAGGAGCCAAAACACAGGTTTATATGTTCATTACCTATTCCAGATAGACCTTGGGATATGGTAAGTATGGATATTGTTTTGGGTTTACCAAAAACTCAAAGAGGAGATGATTCAATTTATGTTGTGGTTGTCAGATTTTCTAAAATGGCACATTTTATTCCATGATATAAAACCAATGATGCTACTCACATTCCTAATCTGTTTTTTAAGGAGATTGTAATATTGCATGGGTTACCTAAGAGCATTGTTTTAGACATAGACACCAAATTTGTTGGTCATTTCTGGAGAACCTTGTGGAAGAAACTTGGTACAAAATTGAGTTTTAGTTCAACTTATCATCCTCAGACAGATGGATAGACTGAAGTTGTAAAGAGAAGCTTGTGTAATCTTTTGAGAAGTCTTGCAGGTGAACATCCAAAATAGTGGGATCAAATTTTGCCACACGCTGAATATGCTTATAATGATTTTCCTAACATGAGTACAGGGTAGATTCCATTCCATATAGTTTATGGAATGCACCCAAGAGGAGTGTCTGAATTAAGAGACTTGGGAAAAGATGAAATGAGAACTGCTAAAGGAGAAGATTTTTCTTCGAAGATTCAAGCAATACATGAGCAGGTAAAACAACAATTACAAGATAGCAACATAAAGTACAAGAGCAGAGTGGATTTGAAGAAGAGAGAAGTTAATTTTGAGGTTGGAGATTTGGTTTTGGCACACCTAAGGAAGGAATGATTTCCAAAAATGGAGTATAACAAGTTAAAATTTAAAAAAATTAGTCCCTGCAGAGTCTTGAGGAATTTTTTTGCAAATGCATATGAAATTGAATTACCCCCTGATATTGGAATATCTCCAATTTTCAATGTTGCTGATTTGTACAGGTATGAAAGTGGAAATGCAGAGGATACAACAAAAGACAAGGAAGAATAAGAGGATTGGGTAAAACAGTTACCTACAGCAAGGGCATTGCAGCTGTTGGGTGCTAAAAGGTGTCTTTTAAAACTCCTAATTGCCTCACATTAATTATCAACTTGGGTAAGTCTTTTTATTCCAAGAGTGTACATAATATGTGCAAGCTATAAATCCAGAGAGTAATGCTTTAAAGTAAGTTATTAAATTCAATACAAGAGTAAACGGATGCAATAATAAATCTCAAGCTTGTAACTTTAAAGGAAATGATTCATCTAAGCATCATGACTCAATCTCAAACAAAATTGTAATTCAATATTAATCAACCAAATTCAAATGATAATTAACCGAGAGCACCATAGCATTAACTATGCTCTTTCAGCTGGAATTAAACTACTAGTTAGAAGGAAAGCATTTAATCAATCATGCTCTATTCTTTAATTAACCAGAAATGATTCTTTAACTGATAACTAATTCAATAAATGATATGAATTAAATAAAACCAACTAGGATTGCACATTAATGAAATGAATACCAGAACTTTGAATTAACAAAAATAAATCAACTTCAAAATTGTAAAGTAGAATAAACTTGTAGGAAATGGAAAATGCATAAAACAAGGAACATCAGTAAGATCCACCAGAGACCAGGCCCTAGCCACCACCGAACACTGCTTAGCTATTTCAGAATATCCGAATGAACAACAACGCAAGTTGTATATTAATCGTCAAAGTCACTTGTCATTACAATACAATCTTGTTCTTCAGAATCACACTTTTGTAAATTAAAATTACAATCCAAGTAAAAGATGAGAGATCCCTCTTCAGTTTTCCCTTTTATAATCAAGAGGAAAAAAGATAAATGTGATCCCTTAGGATCAAGAGATCTTGAGGGATTCACAACTAAATGCTATCTTCAGACAATTGTTCTATCTTGCACTGATCTTCTCGATTCGTTCCTGGGTTCGACCACACATGACGCGTCTCATTTCCCTTGATTATCTTTTGTTGTTCTGTCTTTGGAACAACAATTGTTCCATCTGTTGTTTTTCTACATAAAAAGTAATGAGAGTTAGTTTGGTCGGTAAAATCATATCAAGAGCAGTTTCATTCATTCCTTATCAGAATCCTATCAATATGTTATTATATCATGGCACAAAATGGATCAGAAAGGAGGAAAAAGACAATAATAAAGAGTAAATACATACCTATTGCAAGGCTCAACATACTCCCCTGCTTACCTTTTTTCATGTCCTCATGACAAATAAATAGTTCCTATGTAATGTATTTGAGTAAGCTGGAGAAAGGGTTTCTTTATCAGGCCTGAAATCGTGATTTTGTGCCAAATTTACAAAGGTTGTCTGTTTGTGTCCTTCAAGTAACTCATAGTCAAATCGATACCCTTCAGGAGGATACCAAATAATGGGACACCTAAATCAACATCCCAACCAATAAGGCCCTTCCCTTAAGATAAGATTGTTGTATGTGATTAACCGGCTTGCAGCAGCTTTGAAGTTCCCATAATTAAATGGTTCTCTTTCATTAACACTGTTAGTTGAGACCATCAATCTCATTTCAGATGCAGTCAGGGATCTTTCTTGAAAGGAGAGGAAATATGATGCTCATTTCTGTACAATTTCCATATGAATGGGCCCTAAAATTTGAATCACGCCTTCTTGTGTCATCAGCCTTTTATGTTTAGCAAATAGTTACAAAGTGTAAGTATGCTCACTTCTTACCCATAGATCCAACCCGTGTTCCTATCTCTAGAAAGAATTATACGCCTTAAACCACTTAAGTTGATTAACTACAAAAGATATAAGAGCCTCAAATTAAATATCTCCAACAAAAGGTCTAGGGTTCTTATCCACTTCTTCTTCTAAGATGAAACTATGCAGATAAAATTTGCAAAGAAGCCTTTGGACTTTTGCCCCATGTTCATTGCAGCAACTTATAAAATCTGCAGTTGTCTTTAATTCGATTAGATTGCTAGCTCTTACATCTTTAATCTTTAACGATATAGGAACAGGGCATAATTTGTGGCAGGAGACCTACATGTCAAGACATCTGAATATAGCGAGAAAATAGTGTCTATCTAATTCCTGGCTCTGTTCAGCTTGGTCTTCACCTTCTTCATCTTTTCTTCTTCCTATCTAAATCTATCAAAAGTCCCATTCTCAGTTATGGTTAATTCCCTAAACTATTTCTTCAACTCTTGATATTTTTGTAGGGGGACTATCTCTTGCTCACATCGTTCTAGACCAAGTTGGGGTTGCATTAGTTCTTCCTATAGCTTTAGAACAATAGGGTCTTTTCTTGATAGGATATCCTTGGCTTGCTCTTTCGTCTGAGTGCATGTGCTACGAGAGGATATTTCCTCAGTCTGTACTTCCTTATTGTGGGAGGACCAACCCTCCATCTGAACAACTGCATCCACTAAGTTTGCATGCAAATTTGCCTGGGTGGCCATTTTTTGAGTAGGAATGAGTTCAGTTTGGGTTTCTGTTGACCTACCCTTACATATTTCCATTTGCGTAGCCACAGAGACTACCTCAAGAGTAGTGTTCTGGGCTTTGCCATTTGAAATTTCTTTAATCTTCTGACGTAGCCTTTTAACTATCTTTTGAAGCTTTTGGTATTTTTGTCTCAGCTTCTTTAGTTTTTCTTCGGCTACTCACCTCTTCTGAGGAGCATATTTTACACTAACAGGCTTGTCAATAGCTTCTGTATCTAAAGGTTCCTATTGTTTATCATGGTTGTGTTCCAATAGAACTGTGTCACCAGACTGGTTGTCTGATTCATGAATAACTTCTATGTCTTCTTCCTTTTCCTGGTCTGTAGCTTCTGAAGAAGGCAGAATTTTGTATGCCCAGAATCTTTTGGGGATTGAGCTTCCATTAGGTTAGGATCAAGTGATCCTCTAGGTTGCATGTATGCATTCACATTTTCCAGGACCTAAGCCATCCCTATCTCAAAATCTTGCAAAATATCATTTTGGGGGCTCATGGTTGATGTTTGAGGAGGTTCTTCTTCATTTTCAAGTTAATCATGGAAGTGTTGTGCTATTTCTTGCTCTAAGTCCAGTCTGTCCTCTTCCTCTGGTTCTTGTTCTGAATTGACCTCTTCCCTAGGTTTTGATTCTGAATGACATCCTTCCCCTTGTTCAAGTTCTTCCTCTGGTTCTGACTCAAAGTCCTGTATACTAACTGGTTTGGATGGCTCCCCAGGTTGTTCGGCGCTATCTTGTGGATTTACAGACATTCTCTGGGCTAGATTTAACCTTGCAGACCACCTACGCTTATGGGGTTCAATGTTTGAGTGGGTAGTCATTTTCCTTTTCAGAACAGGGCTCTGCTGGCCTATCTCCAAGATTGCAAGATTTTGGATTACAGGGTTTTGACTAATCTCCAGAGGCACTATGAGACCATCTGAAGTTAAGTTTTGTTGAACAAGGTTATGGGTAACAATTAGCCTAATTAATCCATGGTGGCTAACTATGGTTTTAGTGTTCCTAACCTGTCTTATTCTATCTGTGGTATCATGCAACAATGAATTTAAGAAAGATGGAAAATTAAAAGTGATCTTTAGTTTTAAAACAGCCAAAAGTTTGAGTTGTTGTGGTATTACCATGTCTCCTCGTCCATCATAAGTAATGTACTTCTGAACAACACTTTCCAACTCATGCCATGGTTCTGCCAGATAAGATGGTTATATGCCCTTCCCTTTCTTGGTTAATTCCTTGTCTGCATCTCTGAAAATGTCCACCGCATCTTGCAACATTATTTGTTTTTTTTCCATGTAGTTCCTTCTACCGGCAGCCCAGATACTTTAGCTATTACAACGTTTGATACTATGATTCTTCTACCTCGCACCAGGGATTTCCTATTCTATAGATGCTATAGAAATTCAATAGTGATTTTGTCATTAGGGGGCTGAAATCTTGTGAAATATGATATCCGCCTGTGTGGTCCAGAATTTCTCTGGCTCTATCGGAGACTTCCAGCACTAAGGGTTCTCAGCGCACTGTATTACCACACATAATGCTTGAGTTCTTCCTACTATTGCAAAGGATTAGTCCAGTGGAGAAAACACAACAACAGACAACAACAGAGAGATAGAACAACAACTAATTGTAATAGCTAAGTTTTCCAATGTTAAATGATATTTCTATAAGAATTCATTAATTCGAGGACTATTATTTTGCCACATGCCTCGTGATCATAGAGTACCATATCAACCTATGAAATACAATAAAATAGTTATAACGCATGCACGAGTGTAATGGAGGTCCCCTCCCTCCTTCAAGATGAGAGGTCGCTTACGACCGAATGGATGGGGAAATGTTGTTCTGACGACAATGTACAAGGGTGAAAGATACAACATTAATATGAGATATAGTACATATATTAATGAAAGGACTGTAAAAGGTATGGATATAATGAAAGCGAGGTGTGTAATGATGGTTATTGATAAGAGACAAGATGTTTTGGTTGATGATAGGTTATGTGGTAAGGAAAAAGGACAACAATATGCAAGAAAAAGATGCTTTGCTAATGATATTCCTGTTGAAAATGATATGATTGATTAAAAACATTAACTCATGCATAAAGGTTCAAGGTAGGGAGAAATTAGGGAAATAATTCTTCTGATAAAAAGAAAAGTAAGAAGAGGGTATTATAATAATTATTGATGTTGAAAATAGAACTTCAATACCATAAACAGAGCTTCTGTTGCCAGTAGGCATCCATAGCCTCAACAGAGTTTCTTTTTAACCCATATGAGCCAGGATCCTCAATTTATAGTTGGAGAATTCCATTGTTGTTTCTACAGAAGAGATCAGTGTGCTGGCATGGTAACCAGATGACCACACTGCCATTCACTAGGAAGTAGCAAAAGTGATCAGGCTAGCTCATGATGAGACCTCCTATTCCAAGGATATTTTAGCCATCCATTGGATCATAACCCTGGTGTGGTGGCCATAGTGGGAATGTCACATTACTACATCCTTATGAACATGGTACACTGGCTCTTAATGAGACACCCTATCCTCTATCTGTAGGAAAAATTTGTTGTTATTACACATTTTTATAATTAATAGAGGGAGGCTCAGTACTCCTTAATAGCAGGGATGGTGGAAGAAGTTGAACATATCAATAGAAAAAAAATATACCCATAATCTCACTTATAATAGACAGAGAGGATTATAACTAGGAGGGGCGGAACCAGCATGGTAAATATGATCAATCAGTATCATATACAGCAGAAATCAATATAGTAAAGTAATATATAAATAATTGTGTCCCTCCTTTAAAAAAAAAGAAATCTATCATCAAGAAGTTGTCTTGTTAAAGATCATAATGTTAAGGGTATTCACCTGCTTCAATAGAATCCATAATTCCTGTCCTCATAAAAGTATTGTACTTCATGTGATGAAAGGGAATCAGAAAAATGGGGTTGAGATGAGCTAGGAATAATCTTGCAACTGTTGTTCAACATCACAATAATGAAAGGAAAAGGGTGTTGTTTAGAAAACACACGACTTCAAGAAGCAAAAATGTTGTTCCAAAGAAGGAATAGAAAAATACTCTTAAAAAAAGGTGGCATTTGAATGGAAAACAAAAAAAAGTGTTGTTCCAAAGTTGGAACAATGAACACGCAAAAAATGTTGTTTCGAAGTTGGAACAACAAAAAAATGAAAAAAGTGTTGTTCCAAAGTGGGAGCAGCAAAAACGAAAAAGTGTTGTTCCGAAGTGGGAACAACAAAAAAAAAAAGTGTTGTTCCAAAGTGGCAACAAAAAAAACAAAAAGTGTGGTTCCGAAGTGGGAACAACAAAAACAAAAGGTATTGTTCCGTAGTGGGAAGAAAAAAAACAAAAAGTGTTCTTCCAAAGTGGGAACAACAAAAATGAAAAGTGTTGTTCTGATGTGGGAACAAAAAAAACGAAAAGTGTTGTTTCGAAGTGGGAACAACAAAACCGAAAAGTGATGTTCTGAAGTGGGAACAACAAAAACAAAAAGTGTTGTTCTGAAGTGGGAACAACAAAAACAAAAAGTTTTGTTTCGAAATGGGAACAACATAAACAAAAAGTGTTGTTCCGAAGTGGGAACAACAAAAAACAAAAATTGTTGTTCCAAAGAGGGAACAACAAAAAACATAAAGTGTTGTTCCAAAGTGGGAACAACAAAAATGAAAAGTGTTGTTCCGGAGTGGGAACAACAAAAACAAAAAGTGTTGTTCCGAAGTGGGAACAACAAAAACGAAAATTGATGTTCCAAAGTTGGAACAACAAAAAACAAAAAACGTAGAAAATCAAATTAGCAATCATATCTATAATTTTTACAAAAAGAAATAACTTTTTACAACAATGAAGCCATCGACAGATTGCCTTCTACAGCTAGAATTTGCATGGTGGAGTCCTCATATATCTGCTGGTAAAAGGATTCTCTTGTAAGTGGTTTTTGGTAGAGGTGCACTTGATGCCCATTTTCTTTGAAGGAAAAACCAGACCCATCAATGGTAGCCAATGTAAGAGTGCCATTGTCATGTACTTCCTTTATTTCATAGGGGCCTAACCATCTAGTCTACAGTTTACCAGGGAAGTCTTGAAACTTGGAATCGTAAAGAAGTGCCCAGTCACCCTCATGAAATGTCTTTTTCTTAATTAGTGAATCATGCCACTTGGCTCTTTGTTGTTGAATGAGTGCAGTATGTTGTAGAGCCAATAGCCGAATTTCATCTAATTCATTTATTTGTTATAGTCTATTAATCTAGGCTTCAATTAAATCCAGTCCCACTTCTTGGGCTATCCTTAGTGTTTGTATCTCAAATTCTATGGGGAGAATGGGTTCCTTACCAAATACCAACAGATATGGAGAGTATCTAGTTGTGTTCCTCCAAGTCGTGTGATATGCCCACAAGGCCTCTGGCAATCAAGTCACCCAATCTTGTCTGTTTGATGAGACTATCTTCGTTAGAATAGCTTCAATTACTTTATTGGTACTCTCCACCTGCCCATTCGCCTGCAGGTGATACAGAGAGGTAATTCTATGGATAATGTGATGATTCTTCAATGTAGCAGTGATCTTGTGGCCTACAAATTGTGGCCCCCCATCAGTAATTACTTTTTTGGGTAAGCTATATCGCACAAAAATTTCGAAAAGAAAATTAATCATGGTTTCCTTTGTTGCTCTTGGTAGTGCTACTACCTCCACCCATTTAGTCACATATTCTGTTGCAACCAATAAATATGATCTCTAATTGGATGGTGGGTTGATCGGCCCAATGAAATCTAATTCCCATCGCTCAAAGGGTTCTATCACCAGCTATATATGGGCCAAGGTGGCCCATCCTTTCGTAACTATCGCATGCATGGACAAATTTCTTAACATCCTTAAAAATTGTGGGCCAGTAGTAGCCCATTTGCAAAATTTTATGTCCAGTTCTGCGGTCTGCAAAATTTCCACCACAAGGTCCATCATTGTAGGCATTTAATATATCATAAATTTCATCTTCCCTGATACACCTATGGATGTGCATATCGGCCTGTTTGTGAAAAAGTATCCTCTGATCCAGGAGAACCTAGTGCTATGCTGCACTATTAATTTCCTTTCTCTAGGTGTCAGATGTTTGGGAAGCTTTCTCACTACTAAATAATTTGCCACATATGTGTACCATGGTGTTTTTATGGCCACAACAAACAGGTGTTCATCTGGGAACTGGGCTTCTACCACCATTGCATCATTTGTTCTTTGCACTCGGGAGAGGAAATCTAGCACAAGGTTTTCCATCCCGAGTCAATCCTTTATAGTTATGTCAAATTCCTACAAAAGTAGTAACCAACGTGTCACTCTTCCATTCGTAATGGGTTTATTAGCTCAATACTTGATAGCAGAGTGATTAGTATAGAGAACTACAGGGTATCCAGTTATATAATGCCTAAATTTGTTAATAACATAAATAACAACTAGAAACTCTTTCTTAGTTATTGTGTAATTCAACTCAGCAGGAGTTAAGTTTTTGCTTATTTAATATATAGCGTAGGGTTTCTCGTCTTCTTCTTGGCCAAGAACTGCTCCAATGGTTGAATCTAACGCGTCTGATGAAATCTGGAATGGTATATCCTCGGCAACGATGCCAAAATATTGGGTGCTAAAACATGTCTTTTAAAACTCCTATTTGCCTCACATTAGTTATCAACCTGGTTAAGTCGTTTTATTCCAAGAGTGTACACAATATGTGCAAGCTATAAATCCAGAGAGTAATGCTTTAAAATAAGTTATTAAATTCAATACAAGAGTAAATGGATGGAATCATAAATCTCAAGCTTGTAACTTTAAAGGAAATGATTTATCTAAGAATCATGACTCAATCTCAAAGAAAACCAAAATCAATCTTAATCAACCAAATTCAAATGATAATCGATAGAGAGCACTGTAGCATTAACTGAGCTCCTTCAGCTGGACATAAACTACTGGATAGAAGGAAAGCATTTAATCAATCACACTCTATTCTTTAATTAACCTAAAATGATTCTTTAATTGATAACTAATGCAATCCATGATATGAATTAAATAAAACCAAATAGGATTGTGCATTAATGAAATGAATACTAGAAATCCGAATTAGCGAAAATAAATCAACTTCAAAACTCTAAAGCAGAATAAACTTGCAGGAAACAAAAAATGCATAAAACAAGGAACAACAGTAAGATCCGCCAGAGACCGGGCCCTAGCCACCACCGAATGCTGCTTAGCTATTTCAGAATATTTGAATGAACAACAACGCAAGTTGTATATTAATCATCAAAGTCACTTGTCATTGCAATATGATCTTGTTCTTTAGAATCACACTTCTGTAAATTAAAATTACAATCCAAGTAAAAGACGAGAGATCCCTATTCACTTTTCCCTTTTATAATCAAGAGGAAAAAAGATAAATGTGATCCCTCAAGATTAGGAGATCCTGAGGGATTCACAACTAAATGCTATCTTTAGACAATTCTTCTATCTTGCACTGATCTTCTCGATTCATTCCTAGGTTCAACTGCATAGGACATGTCTCATTTCCCTTTATTAGCTTTTGTTGCTCCGACTTTGGAACATCAGCTATTCCATTTGTTGTTTTTCTACATAAAAAGTAATGAGAGTTAGTTTGGTCGGTCGAATAGTATCAAGAGAAGTTTCATTCATTCCTTATCAAAATCCTATCAATATGTTATCATATCATCGCAAAAAATGGATAAGAAAGGAGGAAAAAGACAATAATCAAGAGTAAATACATACCTATTGCAAGGCTCAACAGTAGCCAGAAAGGATTTTAGACAAGAAGTTGTTTAAGAGGACAAGAGTATTTTCAGTGTTTGGTCAAGTGGAAAGATCACGTAACTGCTGATGCTACCTATATGACAGATGCCATGCTACAAAAGTTGGGGAGTTTTGTGGAAGAGCTCATGGACAGAAGCCCATGAAGAATTTTGTCCTCAAATGTCTGATGCAGGAGCATGAGGCTTGAAGACAAAAGGCTTCGAATTTTATTCCAAAAATACAAAAAGAGTTTTCAAGCAAATGAGTGGGATCCTTTAGCCGTCAATTTACAAAGCTTTCTAGATAGGATTTGAGCTAGAATTCAGGGATTTGGATTATGTTGTAATTAATTCAAGTAGTTAGGCTTAGTTGAGATTCTCTAGGATAATATCATGCAGATTAGATAGGATTAGGTAGTTTCGATCCATTGATTTAGGATCTGGTTGTGGTATGTACAAGTATTTATGTAAGTTTTGAATTATTGTAAACGGATTTGGCTGTGGAGGATTAGACTGTAAAAGTTGAAGTCTCTCTCTGTATTTATGTGTATTATGCGCATGAATGGTCAATCCCGAAGGTTTGAAGTTCCATTGAAATATTTATGAATGTTGTTGATTTACAATTTGGCCCTTTAGAACTAGATTTTATATACTACTTGTGTTATCACGTTTAAATCTTCATTCACTGTGTATTGAGTTAATCGGGATGTATTTCAAACCCATAGAGTTTGGTTAGTGATATCCTGAATATAACTTAGACATAGTTTGAACTTGGTAGAAGCGCTAAAACCTTGGTGGAATGAGGAAAACCTAATAAACTCGCAAGAAACCCAGGAAAATGTCTGAACTATCTGATTGATAGATCCAATAGATCTAATGGTTATCCCATGCTAACAAGTGCAAAAGTTAAATAGAATAGAAAGGCAGTCTTCATAGGAAAAAGTTGTTTCATGTGCTGTCTCAAAGTGGTAAGTTGTATTTTGAAAATTCATGCAATTACACTTAGCAGCCGAAATGTAGCATAGGAAAATCGATTTTCTCACATGCTCCTAGTTCGTTAAACATCGCATAAGAATCCACACGAGATTACGCATCAACTATTAGATCAAGCGGGATTGATCAATGGTGGAGATCATTCGGCTAGTTTGCGAGCTGGGAAGGTGATAACCGTCGGATTGAGTGTTGAGATCAACGACGAAGACTTAACATGATAAAGGTTTGTGGAATGACAGACCCAACAAGGTTATAAACCGAAGTTTTAATTCTTTTTGATTCCATGGGAAAAGTGAAAGTTTGCCTTATTTCGGGTAAATTCAACGATTCTAATGTTTTAACAGAATATCTAAAATTAGAGGTTGATGACTGATATTCCAAAGGAAACCCGAGAAGAAGTCTCGCCTAAACTAGAAGAGATCGTCTTGGGTTTTGAAATATTATCCTTAACACCTGCAACCAGCCCACCATTGTTGAGAGAATAAGTAGCCGATTGTTGTAGGTATGGTGTTGAGATCATAAGACCAAGAGATGAAGTATATGTGTCTCTTGAAGAGCAAAGAACATTAGACTATTGTGTTGGCTATTGAGAAGAATAGTCAGTTGTTAAAAAGTAAGCATAGAGATGTGTGTAAGTTGTTAAAGAGAAGAGAAAAAAGAGTGTTGCGTGGGTTGATGATTGCATGTTGTTGAGATGATTACTGGACCTCTACAATGTGAGTAGAGTGAGAAGACAATAGATCTGAGATCAGGTAGAGTTGCTGCGAATTACAAAGAACATTGATTTCATTGCTAAGTGTGGGTTGGAGCCTACATACAGGAACTTGGTGCTTCCATCTCTACTTGGTGCTTGAGAAGGCTTGGGGGTTGGTGCCTCCTGCAAGTTGGTGCTTGCATAAATCCAAGGATATGTAAATTGGTTCTTGCAAAAACTCCATGAAATCGGTGCTTCACATCATGCTTCTGGTAAGTTGGATAGATGGCTACAAAAGGAGGGAGTTGGTGCTTCCTACTGGTAGGTGCTAGAAAACAATCAAAGGGAGTTGGTGCTTCCTGTGAGTGGTGACTCACAAAACAAATTGAGGTAATATAGTATGTGCTCATATTTTACATCAATAATAACAACAAACATTGGTGGTTTTCTCCTGAAAGTGTTTCCATGTAAAACCTTGTGTCTCATCTGTATAATGCTCATGATGTGTGATTGTATGTTGATTTCATATTTCTGCAATATCATATGTTTTTTTTTATTATATGGATGGTTGCGAAGTTTGAATAAGAAAAGTAAATTGGAATAAAGAATTTAAAATTAACCTTAATATTGATTCACCCCCCTCTTAGTATTAACATTGTTTCCAACACATTCCACCTAATGGCCTCCATGGGAGTCTAGAGAGATAAGCTTCCCTTGTTCGTAAAAGATTCAAGAGTCTAGAACTATGTTCAATCTCCACCTGATACACAATAAGAGCCCAAATAGCCTTCTCTAGTTGTGTGCCTTTTCCTCGTTGTACCATGTGAACCAACAACCCAAATTACATGTTTATGTTCCTTTTAATTTTCCATGCTTGTCCTAGAATATTACAGGTCACACTACTTTCATTTGGTTGATATATCTTTCAACATTGCTTATTTCATAATTCATACATGAAAACAATATGAGATTCATTTAGTTACATGACATTAACATCATAAATTAGCCAAGGCTACTTTTTTCCTAATTGATTTCTCACATAACCAAGAATCACAAACATGTCATCCATTGATATTCTAAATGCATAAGCATGATCAATCATTCTTTCATGAGAATGATCAAGACAATAACATGTGAATCATAATAACATAATATACATTTATTCATTCATCATCATAATCATGAACATAACACATAATCACTTGTGTACTCCATGTCAAGGTTAAGATATTTTCCTTTATCCATGCAAAACATGCACAACACTGAGACCAATGGTTCTCCATTTGGCCAAGGATTTTGTTACCCCAAATCCATTTATTTTACGTTATCCTTTTTTCTACCATCAACATTATCAGATGATATTATTGCTGCTAGAATGACCAACAATTCCTTAGACTTTGTATTTCTTGTTCAAGTTGTTCACACTCAAGAACATCATTCCAATGGAGCTTTTGGCAACTACCTTTCCTATCCACTTGTCCAATAGTATTTCACGTTTCATGTAACCCAGTAAGTAACTTCACTAGTTAGCGAAACATGGAAATAAAAATTTCTACCATTCACATTGACATATCTTTAAGGATAATGTTATAGCACCGTTTACCACTCTTGGTAGATTTGATGCTCTCATTATGGTCTAGGGAAATGCTTCCTTTCCATACTTGGTCCAAAATCTAAGAAACAATGTTTTATTTCCTATACGCTACTTTTCCCTATGTTAAAAGTGTGTACACGTGGGTCAACATATAGCCAACACGTGTACATGTGTTAAAACACTGAAAAATAAAAAATATCCTTAATTTCGTGTGGAGTTTACAGGTTTTACATGTTAGTCACCTCCTATAGCCCATGGTCCAATTGTTTCCCAATTGAAAAAAATAATTTGGAGAAGTATAAATAAAGCTCCAAGGGAAGTCCTTAAGGGAGAAGAAAGGAGATATTGATATTCTAGTTGATTGATCCCTGATCAAGTCTGATGAAATCCTTGTGCCTCCTACACTCCCCAAAGGTTTAGGAAACCCTTGTTTCATCTTTTGAGATATCCTTCATCTCTCTTGAGATATCGTTGTGTATGATGACAGAGGAAGATTGCTAAGGTCGGGAAAGGACGGATCTGGAGGAGGGTTCCACTTGGAGCTGGAGGAAGACTCGGGTTGTAGTTTTCCACCTTTCTTGTAGCTTACATCAATAAAGAAATGTTGTTCTGTTCCTGATACTAATCATGTTTATGCATTGATCTATATTGTGATTTGTTTATAAATCATATATTAATGGGTAATTTTTCATTCATTTATATGATGTAACATATATACCCAGAATATGATTTATGTTTCTACTATTGTATATGATTTTCTTGAATAATTTACAGGTTTTAAAGGCATCAAGAGAAGCAGAGTGTTTGCACCCTGCGGGATCTACCCAAACATAGGACCTCTAGGTAAGGACACTTCCTCCCAGTTGGGTAGAATAAGCATTTAAATTGTTTGTCTGAGCATTTCTTGTTGTTCTTTGCCCTCTGCTCTGTTGGGGCTTTCAACCCAAGACCCTAGGGTGTTCTCACCCACAACAGAAAACTTGCTTAACCTACTACCATGGTGGTTCTCCAGTAAAATCTTGTTGTACCAGCCAACATCATTCTTCCTTCACTGTATAATAATATGTAGGATGCATTTGTATGTACGTATATATAGTGTTCCATGTTTCCTTTAACCCATTAAGTAGCCTCACTAATAACCCAAACATGGTAATCATAATTCCTACCATTCACATTGTCATATTTTTAAGAATAACTTGCTTATCTTGCTATTGTGGTGGTTCTCGACTAAAATCCTGTCGTACTAGCCAACATCATCATTCCTCCACTACATCATAATACAACACATACACACACGTGCGCGCGCACGCACACACACACACATATATATCGTCCATGTTGTTTAAAGCTTAGAGAGGTTCCCTTTGCACCATTTTTAATGGTTGTCATGCCACTATCCATTTATTCCCATCGACCTAACTAACCCAACTAATGTCATATCTGTCCTTCCTACCTTCAATTACTATTTATTCATGCACTAGTATTCCTCTCAGGATTACATTGCTTGTTGGGTTTGCACTCATATCTCCCTGAGCTCCATTAGTTGTTTTTTTTCTAACAAAATCTAAAGCGCCCCAAAAACATAAAAGGTAAAAATAAGAAGAAAATGAAGGAAACATCATAAAATATCATAAAAATAATAAAAAACCATATATCATGGGAGTTTCACTCAATCAAACTATCAAATATCATTTGCATTCATGCCATACTAAAAATTACCCTTAATTTGACTATATATTGGAAAATACCTCTAAACTCATATTATTTAACACCCTGCCAATACGAATCCAATACACCTTCCCAATTTAAAAAACCCCTACTTTCACTAGATATTGTAGGTATCTATTTTTTCATTAAATTTTTTTATACCCTTTTATATTTTTCAGTAACTTTGAGCTCCATTTTTTATATCTGCGAATATAAAAACCTCTGAATGTAGGTTTCTATGATTCATTATCATATTTCAAGTTTCTTCTAGATCAAACACAAATAATTTTTTGAGGACAACACATTTTGAACTATTTATTGTGGTTCATCATCGAGATAGAGATTGATGGCTTGAATTAAAGCACAAATAAATATAATAGAGATGCAACGACTAATTCCCAATAGTCGAAAAATAAATAATATTATATTGAAAATCAACGTTAAATGATAGATAATTTTTTTTATTAAAATTATAAATTAAAGATAGAAATAATAATGTAAAAAATTAAAAGCAATGGAATAAGAATAAATAAAAAAATAAAAATAAAAAATAAAAAATAGAAATTTATAATTTAATAATCTATATTGTAATAAATTGAGAAAAACTAGAAAAAATTGTTTTCTAATTAAAACTAACACAAATAAATGAATTAAATTTTTTATATAAAAAGATTTTATACTTAAAAAAATAAGTAAAAGAAATCAATAAATCATAAATATACAAAACACTGAAATATAATGAAAAGAGAGAAAAATTAAAAATTAAAAGTCAAATCTCATTATTTCAATTAATAAGAGGGGAGAAAAAAATATTAATAATATTAGGGGTCATTATCATTGAAACTATTATTATTATTATTATTATTATTATTATTATTATTATTATTATTTTTATTATTCAAACAAATATTTATAGAAAAGGAAATGAGGGAAAGACTAATATAAATGGAAGGAAGGAAACAATAAAAGGAAAGATGGGCTGATCACAAACTCATAACAAAAAGGGATTAACAAAACCTCTAAACAATGAAAGAAGAGGTTAGGAAAGAAAGTAAAAGAAAGGAAACATAGAGGAAAGGAGTGAGAAAAATAAAGGATGAAACCTAGGAATAAGGGGATAGGATCCAACAACTGCTAATATTCCATCCATCATCCCTATTTAGCGTCTAAGGCCTTTTCTCATTCTCAATGGCCTCCCTCAACTTATTGTGATGGAAATTATCAATCCTAGAAATGACCTAGATATTCTCTATACAAATGTGGTGCTTTTTTCTCTCAGCATGCTCATCTAAATATGAGTAATGAGTCTTACAATGTTTTATGTCAACCACATGCTCTTGAATCCTTTGATTAATGGAATTGTCAGTTTCCCCAACGTAGGGGCTCCCACAGGATCATGGGACCAAAAATGAACCTTTCATGTTTTTAGGTTCCACTAGGTCTTTTGCTGATCTTAGGGAGATACAAATTGTTTTAAGGGTCTACATGTGGAAGAAACATTGTTTTTTCTAAGAATTAGAGAAATTTTATCAGTAACCCCTTGGATAAAGGGAATCTGAACATTAGAAGCCAATTCGCTAAGTTCTTTCTTCATCTTAGAACCTTTGCTCACATTTAAAAATGCCTTGACACCTTGGGATCTGCTATTGCTATTCTTCTCGAAAAAATTAAGGAGATGGGTTTTCTCACCCTCTAGGTGACTGTCATCAATGATTTGCAAAGCTCGAGTAGCTAATGTATATAGACCTCCCAAATTTTGGGTAGGATAGTGATGGGATTCATCATGAAGATATTTTTTTGTACGAGTTTTATTACCATTATGGAAATTTTGAGGACTAAAATGTACCTCCTAAGCAATATTATAAAATAATAGTGGAAATAATAAAATAAGATTAGATTTCATCATCAAGTTTTGGAGGGAAAAAAAAAAAAAGTTATGTTTTCAACTCATATTTTCAACTTATCTCCCTATGATTTTACTCAAATTTCAAGTAGGAGCACTCGTTGGATGCATAATTTGATTTTTCATCAAAGGAGTATGCATTTTATGTGCTTTCGATGGACCCTACTACGCGAAAAATGTGAAATACATGAAAAAATATGATTGCAATCATGTTTTTCATGTATTTCACATTTTTCATGTAATAAAGTCCATCAACAGTATGGAACATGGGTACTAATTGGATACACAATTAAATTCGACATCCAAATAGTGCTCCCACTCAAAATTTGAGTAAAATCGTAGGGAGATAAGTTGAAAACGTAGTTTTTTTTTTATATCTTTTTACCTTTTTACTCCAAAAAATATGAATCATCTCTCATGGTTGAGATTATCATATTGAATCATATTGGTCCTTATAAAGTTGTTTTTTTCTGTACATTTTGCTTTACCTCGAAATTTTTATAATGCAAAAAACTTGGTGAGAGAAAGAACCATTTACTTTCACAGAGATAAGAATATCAAGGAATGGTGTGCTACCATTAACCTCATATTTCATGGTGAATGTTATGGATCTAGATTGATAATTAAGTTTTTGAAGAAACAAATCTAACTTTTCATGACCATGAGGCCATACGATAAAGGTATCATTAACAAACCTTTTCCAAATTTGTGGCCTAACTTGAGCTAATGCCAAAACCTTAGTTTCAAAATATTCCATGAATAGGTTAGTTACAAAAGGCAAGAGTAGATAATCCATGGAAACACTACAGGTCTATTCATATAATTCACCTTTTAAGCTTAAAAAAAGTAGAGGTAAGTCAAACCTCAACAAGCTTGGTTGTATGAGGATTAGTGATATGATTTATTACCTCAATAACCTCATTAATAGGATATTGGTGTAAATAGAAACAACATCAAAACTTATTATAATATCATTAGGCTCAAAATTAATATCATTTAAGTCATTGAAAAAAGGGGAGGAGTCTTTCACAAAAGAATCCATATGACTGACAAGGGGCCAAAACTTTGGAAACTGTTTGTTGATGATACCTTTATCTTATGGCCTCATATTGGTCGTGATAATTTGGATTTGTTTCTAAAACATTTTAACATTCAATCTAGATCCATAAAATTACCATGAACTCTGAATTTAATGGTAGGTATCCTTCCTTGACATTCTTATCTATAAGAAAGTAGATGGTTCTTTCTCTCACCAAGATTTTCATCTGAAAACTCACACTAAGTAATATGTTCATGTTGACTCCCATCCCTATGCTACCCAAAAGATGGGAGTTATAAACTCATTAGATACTCGAGCTTTGTGGGTCTTTAATGAGAGTCAATTGGAGGGTAATGAAACCCATCTCCTTAATGTTTTAAAGAAGAATGGTTATAACATATCCCAAGGTATCAAGGCCTCTTTAAAGGAGATAAATGTTCCTAAGATAAATAAAGAACCTAGGGAATTTATTTTTAATGTTGAAATTCCCTTTATCCAAGGGACTATTGAGAAGCTTGCTCGGATTCTTAGAAAACATAATGTTTCTTCCACCTTTAGACCCCTAAAAACAATTCGTAGCTATCTAATATCAGTAAAAGACCATTTGGAACCTAAAAACATGAATTGTGTATATTTAGTCTCATCTTTTTGTAGGACTCCCTACATTGGGGAAACTGGCTATTCCATTAATCAAAGGGTTCAAGAGCATGCGGTTGACAAAAAACATTTTAGGACTCACTCCTCAACTTTAGCTGAGCATGCTAAGAAGACAAAGCAACACATTTGTATAGATAATTCCTAGGTCATGGTTAGGATTGATCATTTCCATCACTGTAAGTTCAGGGAAGCCAATGAGATTTAGAAAAGGTCTAAGATGCTAAATATGGATGAGAGATGGAATATTAGTAGTTGTTGAATCTTGTCCCTATATTCGTAGGTTTAATCCTTTATTTGTCTTCCACGTTTCCTTGGTGTTATCCATCTTTCTATTGCTTTCTTAACCTCTTCTTTCATTTTTTTTATTTTTTCTACTCCCTTAGTTTTATTCCTTTTTTATGAGTTTAGTTTTCCTTTTATTGTTTCCTTCCTTCTATTTATATTAGTCTTTCCCTCTTTTCCATTTTTATAATAATATATGCTTGAAACATAGTTTTTTAATATAATAATAATAATAGTTTCAATAATAATTACCCCTAATATCATTAATATTTCTTTTCCTCCCCTCTTACTAATTAAAATAATGAGAGTTTTTTTTTCTCTGTCTTCATTATATTTCCTTGATTGTATATTTATGTTTTATTGATTTATTGTATGTAATTAATTATTTTTTAGGTTTATTTTTTTACTATAGAATATTGTTATTTAGTCATTTTAGTTCGTTTATTTGTGTTATTTTTAATTAAAAAATAATTTCCTCTCCTTTTTCTCAATTTATTACAATATAAAATATTAAATTGTAAATTTGTTTTTATAAATTTCTATTTGAAATTTTTTTTATTCTTTTTCTTTATTCTTATTTCATGGCTTTTTAGTTTTTACATTATTATTTTAATAACTTTTTTATTTACCATTTAACATTGATTTTGAATATAATATTATTTATTTTTATACTGCTCGGAATTGGTTGTTTCATCGCTATGATATTTATTCATGCTTTATTTCAATCTATCTGTTTCTATACTAACGATGAACCATAGTAAGTGGCTCAAAATGCATCGACCTAAAGAAAACTATATGTGATTGATCTAGAAGAAACTTGAAGTATAAAGGCCCTTTACACCCCTTTATTTGATCAATATATTATGTCATTTTTCCACAATATATATCCGCCAATATCAATGCAAGTGGTATGGTATTTCTCCCCTAGTGAAGCCCCCATGCTATAGATAAGGTAGCTTGTCCATGCATAGTCAACAGTCAAAATTGGAAACTCAAACATAAAATCAATTAAGGAACAGAATACATCAAATATTCAACAATGAGAGCCATTGAATCCCCACGAGTTCCGATGTTTTCAATGCTTAATGAATAAAATATTAGTCCTATTATTCTTCATGTTTCATGCTAACCCTTTTTTCTTAAGCTTGCAATTCCCCTCCAATTTCCCCCAGGAGGATTCCTTCAATACTTATATGAGGGTCTTGTGGGAAATCCCTCTCCCCTCTCCTCTCTTCTCAGATTAAAATTTGTTGTCTCAAGTGCTTGAGAGTTCTTACAAGCCACTCTCTTCTTTTTGTACCAATCTATTTAAGTGTCTCCATTTTCATTCAATTACTAACATTATCAATGCATAACACATATTAGTTGCTACCTTACCATGCTATACCAAGCATGTCATCCTTCATTAGTTTCATTCTATCTCTTTACCCATACCATCATCACTAATGGAAAAAATAATCTTTTTCCACAAGAAACCATAACAATATATGTATATTCAACCTCTTTATCTAAGGCCAACAACAACAAAGCATCTACAATCTCAAAGGTAATTTAAAATCCATTTAACATATAAACATATCCATATTATAACTGATAATTTTTTCATTAATGAAATGTATCATGCATATGTAGAAAATCACACAATCAATGTATATATAGCCATTCAATCAAACTGCTACACCAAGAAACTAAGTGCACAAGCAAGAAATGAACATACAATTTACATTTGTAGTGCTAAAACCAACACATGGAAGCAATCATCAAGTACACTACTCTCTAATAGAGCTACAAATCCTTTATCTACAAGATCTACACAAGACCTTTATCTTTGAACTCATCCAGTTCAAGTATTGAACATGGATACTCTATATCATATTGAGATAACAAGATTTATAGGCTTCAACCATCCATTTCCATATGTTACACCCAAATCATTAATAAGGAAGGCATTAACCATGAAGGAAAAGCATTCATAAGGAAAAACATAATAACCAAAAATCATTACATTAAAATAGTCAACCTACATCAAGGTTCTTTGCCAGAGACTAGTCATACCATGGGACTCTAAAATCTCAATCAATTTTTACATATAAATACATTTACATATAATTAGAAGCAAGCCATGTTATCCAGGATACAAACAACACAAGGATTTCCCCAAATCCCTCATATCACAGGAAAATTCACATGCAGACTTATTTCAAGTGTGTAAGAATACACGACTTAGCTAATAATATTGGTACACTATAGATAACCATAGACACAACCATGTAGGAATTTTTGTAAAAATTAAAACAATGAAAAGTATCCAAGGTCACATTAATAAGCTACTTGATCCTTCAAGATTACTAATAGCAACACATGCAATGCCAATGTTTTATTAAAAATAAGTGAATCATACCAAAAAAATAATTGCATTCATTATGAAATCCATAATCAATGCGATAAGTAGCATGCAATCATATTCACATTTAGCTACAACACTCAAAGCTAGAGCTCCACCCTAGCTCAGAAGATCCAGACATTAGTCCTAATGCTCTATTAATTCTGCAATAGGGTATTAATCTTTTCCCAAAGGTCTAGAGTCAAAATTTTGTCTACAATTCTTTTCTGATAGAGCCCATCTAGTCCAAGTGTTGATCATGGAATATCTAATACCACTTTGTGACACACACCTACTAGATTCTGACAACATCGACTCTGGATCCCCCTGAGACTCTCTAAGATTCCATAACAGAATATTTTAGGAATATTCCTAAGAATAATATATGGAATATACCCTATGAGTATACTCCTTGAAAAATGTGTTGTAGGGTTCCACTACAAGGTTTCGTGAGCCTCCTAGTTTCCATACCTGCATTGCTATGCTTTGCTCATCATCCCTTGCTCCCCCCATCACTGAATGCAATAGAAAAACTTAAATAATGAGGTGTTGGTAGACATATCAAATCCCTTCTCATTGGTTAGTTTATTAGAACATGATAATTATAATTGTTGGTTGGCGGGGGTCACATGTTTCAACCCCATAGAACCTTGTTTATATTACAAACAAAAAATTGTATTTTTAAATGGTTGAAAACGTTTATGAAAATCATTGTACCATCAGTAGGTTTGGCTAGCCATGCCACCAAGTTGTGGATTAGTTGTGCCTATTTTCCCATTATTTGGGCATCATGTAGCACCATTCTATTCGTCCACGTGACCCCATGCTATTGGGCCAACTAAAACTTAGTCCCCTACCACCAAAATTTAGTGGCACGTTGCCATATTTGGTGGTTCTTCCAACTATAGTAGTGTCCCTACATTATATGGAGCTTTGCTAGGTTTATCCCCTCAGCGACCAAATTTGGTCAAATTGCCAACTTTGGAATTGGTCCAAAATTATCTGGAGCCAACTAAATGTTGTCCTTTTGCCAAGCTCTACCGTAACTTTAACTGTGCATAAAATTTTCATACGAACTTAGATTGAGAAGTTGCTTGTGTCATTGGATTCCTTGTGATGATATTTTCAACTTAATGCTAATTTCATTGAGATTTGAGGACCTTGATTTATATCCCTTCTAGGATGCTCCTGGATCAATCCTTCACATGAAAGGACTTTTGGTCCTCTAAAGTTATATATAGAGATCATACACGTTTTCTCTGATTTACAACATAATCCATATCCTTTGCTATCCAAGTAAAGCCTAAAATATTATTATGTTGCATACTCAAGTGATGTTATACACTTCATCACTTTCACCAGTTATTTCCCACCTATGGGGTATTTAAAAATCAATATGTGATTTACAGTGGTGTCCATATTCAACTACTTAAAATGGCTACCCATCTCTTACCTAACTAGCTTAATGGGATTTCTTCTTGTAGCTAGATTTTTTGTTGAACTACTTCATTGGATGGTTATTTCATGGGTGCTTCCATAGGCTTCTAGTCCTTCTTTGTGTATAGCTCTAGATGGATCTTCCAACATGTGGCATTCTAATGTCCACCCTTGTTGCAATGGCTACAATAGTGTTTCTTCATTCAAACTTTATTGACCTTCTTCTGTGTCTCCTTCCTAGGAAACATAACCTTCCTCGAATGACTACCTTTGGTGCAGCTCTGGTGAGGAGAACTTGAATTAACTCTTCCTTTCAAAATTTCACTACCACTATAAGGTTTTCATGTGCTCTCATCATTTTTTACTAACTCAGACTTGTTGCTTGAAGACTCTCCTATCATTGTGGGCTTGGAGCCTCCTCCAACTTCCTCTCTAACATAGCCCAATTCTACATATGAGGGTAGTTCCACCACTTAGATGGTATTCTCAATGCCCTATCCAATAACTCCTATGCCTTTCCTTCTTATCCCATATTCTTAATTAGCCTCAAACCAATTCCCTTCGTGTTCCTTTCAAATGCGCAAAAAGTCATCATCATAAAGAGAGCATGAAACTAAAGAATCATTAACACTCTTTACCTCAATTGTTATTTATGAAGTGGGTGAGGATGGCTTTCTCAATCCTTTATTGCACTAAAATTTTTCCAAGGCCTCTTTTGTGGCTTATAGATAAAGTTGTAATACTTTCTTATCCTCTTCTACTTCTTGTATCAGTCTTTTCAATTCAACATTCTCTTCTTGAATTCTTTGGTTGATGTCCTTAAGTTCTTGGAGCCATGCATTCTTTGATGCTCTTTGCATTATTGGTTGAACACCTTCAATCCCAACAAATGTTCTCTTAATCTCATTTCCTGAATTAGATCCTAGATCATGTTGAATTGTAGCAATAATTTTCTTCTTCCCTTTACCACCATACATCTTAGGCTTTAACTCTTGATGTAGTTTCCAACAATGCTCCTCATCATGCCCTTCTTTCTTGTAATGAGAACAAGAGGGATTTTATTCCTCTTTCTTTGTTTTCATTGTCTTGTTTGCATGGTTTTCTTGTTCATGCTCTCCCCTATTTTCAAGATGGATATCTTTCACACTAGCTTCATCAATAGTAGTAGGATCTAACAATAACAATGAATGTTGAAGAAGACTATGAAAAGCACCAATATATTTTATCAATGTATATCGTGAGTCTAATGGAATATTCAATGCCAATACTTTATTCCTAAAATCTTCTATGAAAATTTGAACATTCTTACCTTTGCCTTCTCTTAAGTTTTTCCATTCCATCCTGGCTTTTCTCCTGCAACCAAATGGGTAAAATTGTCCTCTTAATGTAGATGTAAATTTAGACCATGATGAAAGGAGTTTACAATTAGGCTTACTATCTTTATGAAGTTTTCTCTCCCACCAAACAAGATTTGTTCCTTCTAGCCAAAGATATGTTAATTGGATCTTCACCTTATCTTCTCTATCCCATTTTATATGGAAATACACTTCCATCTATATAATACAATTGTTTAGCTTTTCTGCATTATCTTCTCCATTAAACTTGGGAAAATAAAATTTCGCATCTAACTTAAAAAATGACATTTTAGAAGAATTTCTTTGATGACCATTTGAATGATCAGAATGATATGAAGAAGAAGACAAAAAATCACTTGAAGGTGGAGATGGAGGTTCAAGAGGGTCTCCTCCATTTCCTTGATTTACCGAAGCATTGTCCTATGCTTTCTCTTTCTTTTTCTTTTCCTTCTTTGTTATCCTCTTCTTATAATCTACAAAAAAATTATCTACCATGCCTTCCATGTTATAGAAATATTTTTCATTCTCAGTGAAAGCATCATCATTTTCCATTTTCTTTCTTCATGCTTCTCATCCAATCTGAAGGTAAAAATAATTGAGTATTCCTTCGCCCTCTTTGAGTTTGACCCTCATTATCATCCACACTCACAATTCAAATAAAAATGAATACCTCTATGATACGAACATGATACAAGATATATTCTTCGGTGATGTTAGCATAATTGCATTAAAGAGCATGTAAAACGATAGATATAACACTTTAAGAAGAAGAAACACATAAATAGATCATAAAGACAATGCACCAATGTTTGATAATGGAGTTCACCCAATGTGGCCTACATCTCTTGGCATAACTTCAAAGTGGAGATGCCTATTCATTCATCTAATAAAAAACAAAGGCAAGTACATGGAATAGAACATCATTATACCTGACTTCTAGGGCTACTAGAGGGCTACTCAAATCTCAAAACTTCCTACACTAGTAAAATCCATGTGAAATTTTGAGTAAAATGAGTATAAACTTGACCATATTATGATGTCGTTAACTCTAGACTTCCCAGAGAATATCCAATATTCCAAAGAAAAATATTTTGGGAATGTTTTTGAGAATTTTCTACAAAATATAACCTATGAATATACTCCTCGAAAAACACACCACATGGTTCCACTGCAAGGTTCTATAACCCTCTTTGTTCCCACAACTGTGTTGTTCCATTAAGCCCACTGACCCTTGCTCCACATGTCGTCGAATGCAATGGCATAAATTAAGAAATGAGGTGTCAATGAACATATCAAAGCCCTCCTTATTGGGTAGTTCCTTTGTACACAACAATTAGAACTATTGGTTGGCGGGGGTCGTCGGATCCAACCTTGTAGACCTTCCTTTTATATTACAAACAAAACATTGTATTGTTACATGGTTGAAACCATTTATCAAAATCATCAAAATGTCGACAGGTTTGGTTGGATAGGTCATCAAGTTATGGGTGGGATGGGCCTATTTGGCCATTAGTTGGGAGCCACATGGTGCCATTTTATTGGGCTACATGGCCCCATGCTATTAGGTCAAAAAAGGCACAATCACATGATGCCAAATTTAGTGGGCTATTGCCATATTTGGTGGTTCAAAAAAATTCAATGTTGTCGCTATGTTTATCTATAGCTCCAATAAATTTAACTCCCCATCACACCAAATTTTCCCATAACACCAACATTGACACTGGTTCAAGTTTATCTAGAGCCAACTAAATTTTGACCTTTCGCCAAGCTTGAGTGTAACTTCGACTGGGCATAACTTTTGCATACGAACTTGGACTGAGGTGTTGTTTATGTTGTTGGATTCTCTTATCAGCCTATCTTATCCCTCTCGATTAGTGACCCTTTTTCCTTGAGTATGATTGACTTTTTTCCAGACCCGTAACTCATTTTTCTCCAATTTGGCCCCCAGGCACTGGCATAGCACCCTATGGGACCATTAATAGCCTCCCACACATTCTCAACTCTACCTTGTGATAGTGTCCAAGGACATTTTTCCCTCTTTCAGTGCTAGCATTAAGGGATGACTTCTAGAGTGCCTTAGTCACTAGGAGATTAGTTTGTTTTGTCACCTATTCTAGCTATGGCTTATCAGTTAGAATTTTCTATGAATTCTCTTTGTCCTTGGCATCCAGATACATCCTCCTAGGGCCTCTCTTCTACCTACTTATATTGGATCATTCGAGAGGGTTAAAATAGTTTTGTAGAGCTAGACCTTGAGCCTATGATGCTATTTTGTTGTTAGAGTGAGATTGTGAGGTCGTTTTCCATTTGTATGCTACTCTTGATACTCATTTCTTGGATATAGTGGGGAAACTCTGTCGGGTGGCGGAGAGGAGACTTGGTGGAAAAGGCATAACATTGTATTGGTTTTTCATAACTAATGGAAACATATATTCCATTCCTTGCATAAATGTGTGTTTAGCACCTTGTATGGTTATTTCTATTGCTTTTGATCGAACGATCTTCTGATGAAGATCACCTATTGTCTTTTTTTGGATGTGATTATGTGCTTGGATAGAGATCTATTGTGGATATGTTGGATCACTCGAGTGGAGTGCAAGGTATACATGGAACTCAAAACCCTCCTTTGATCTGTGAGGACACCATGTGTGATACCATTTCTTTATAGCATAGATCCGATTATTTTATGTATGGTTGAACATTTGGGATTAGGGCTTCTTCATTGTTCTATTGCTCTTACTTCTCTCTATCCAGTGATTTGATTTAGACATGAAATCACAGAGCAACAAAAGTGGTCCTTTTAATGAGAGCCTACTTGCTTTTTGTTTCCTTTGCCTCTGATTTTGATCGATTTCTATCTAGCTTGATTTGATGCATTTTTATTGTTTTTCCAACATTATTTAGCTATTTTTAGGGTTTATTCCTGTGCTTCACCTATTTCATGGCCTCAATGCGGGGTTTTAGGGAAATTTTAGTTTTTTCCCTGGACACTCTCACAGGGGATCATTCGAGCTTTTGAAGTCTCTAGATGCCCTCTTGATGTTGTCCTTGGAGAATCCCTAGACACTCTAATATAAGTGTTGTGCTAGTGTCTGAGATTTTACCCCATGAAAAGTCATTGTTCATTTATAAATTTTTTACCTCTTTTCTTTCTTAGTCTAGGCCTCTTGTTCATCTGTTGGTCTAGTCCAGATCTACTTCGGTTACCTTGATTTCCTTAGATCAGTCACTTTTCATTACAAATGATTTTTTTCCTTTGATCGGGGTTACACTCTCTCATCCTTCACTAAACTATTGGAGATCTATGTGATTCATGGTTTGTTGTTCCTAATTATATGTTGGTGTGTGTGATCTGGTCTACTTTGATTAGTTTATCCAAGGTCCTCTACTGCTCTTAGAATTTCAAATTGTTGGATTCTTTGGTTTGAGGTTTGATTTTCTCCTCTAGATCTCACTTTCAGTTTTGATAGGCCGTTTTCAGTGACTATTTAGCCCTGACACACACCTTATTTTCAGGCTTTTGTTTCTTTCTCTCACTATTATTTCCTATTGTTGAGTGATTTATTTTCTTTTTTGATCATTTTTGTCACATTTGGTGGTGTTGTGATTGCTTGTGCAGTTGTCATCTAGGAAATTTCTTTTGAGTGTGTTTTCATTGTTTTGTATCACCCTCATTTGATCTTGTTTAGGCCTTTCTACCTCTAGAATTTGGTTGTGGCCTTTGTAGAACATTGGCCTTGGTTGGGCCATTGTCCTACAACCCTAGCTTATTGACATTCCCTTCCCTTTTTTACTTTTGGCTTTCAATTTGATAACTTTTATTGTGTTTCTTTAATTGGGTTTTGCTTTCCTAGCTATGACACTTTTTTAGTACTTTGTGTTCTTGCTTGGGAATTTTTTCTTTGGTTTCTTTTTGGTTGCTTTGGTTTGCTTTTAAGGTTTGTTTTGGGTCATTAATTCAAAAAATTTGGGATAATTTCCATTTAAAAATATTTAGTGAGGAGGTGCATCACAATAGGAATTGGTGTGTTCGAAGGCTCTTACCCTGCTATAGTTAGCATTCATCGAAATAAAAATAAAAAATTACATATAGTTGCATTAGGATGAATAACAAAGATTCATTTACACCATCTCAGCTCCATGCCGCATCCCACTTGTGTAAACAACAATCACTAAAATCAACGCAATAATAAAATTAACTAGATTCATCTTTTATTTTTACTGGTAATACACCAACACTAGCTTAGGCTAGGGTCTTGGAGATAGGAGTGTCAATTAACTTCTCCAAGACTACAAAATCAACTTAGCATCTTGCGGTAGGGAGTTAAATCCATTTGCAGTAGTGTGATCCGAGAAGCCCTCCTCACATAAGGATCAAGCATGAGGTCACACTTGGGCTAGGCGGGATGACATGACCCATTTCACTTAGTTTTGGGTGGCGCAATATGGCGAAATTTACATGCATACAAATGATGTTATTATCACTTGGGGATCACGTGGGAGGAAACTCCCAAGAGTGTCTCGGTCTCAGCTCCTTTTTGTAGTTAAATTTCCTGTCGCTACGTGTGGGTTTGTCCTATGACTGTCCCCCTAGGTCGTGTTATTATAGGTGGTGACCATAGTGGCCTATCATTGTAGGGCTGATACATAGGTGTAGGGTCAGGGTCATCTTCTGCGTACTTGGGAGAGATATTATTCATACACTCTCATTCCTCTCAGGGGGTGCTCCACATATTTTTAGGGCACTTGTACCGATTTCATAGCTAAAAGGGTTGGGAAGCAAGTTGCTAGTATAACTATTCCACTGCCAGCTTCTTTATATTTTGGTTTGCACGTGCTATCTTCTAGGAAATTTCTAGTGTATGTTATTTGGTTTGAGTCAGTAGTTTTTGCCTTAGGGTGTTTTCACTAACATAATTGTGTTTAAATTATAATTTATCACCCTACTTGAATTTTTTCATGGATGGTCATGTCATCTCAATGATTTACCTCTTGAATGAGGTCGACTTGTTACGCCTGCACGGAGAGTGCCTGTCAATTCTCAAGACTTAGACCAACACATTGTCTTGGAGTCTATCCCTTGTCCTTCTGGTAGTGACCTAATTTCTATCAATAGTTTGGAGGATCACTCTAACTATCTTGCTAATCCACCTTTGACCAATCCATTAGGACCTGAGTTCTTACAGACAAACCCCACCAATTCTACACCAACCTACACTTATGTACCTTTGGCAGTTATCTATCTTATGGTGGATTCTGAGACCTTATTACCTTCCGCATCAGTAGTATCAACTGTCGTGTCATTATTGCCACCTCTTAGTGTGGTTGTACCCACTCCTCTGTCCACACCTCTCACCTCTTCTTGGGGCATTCCACTAGTTTCTTCTATAGCCCCACAAATTTCTTGAAAGTTTCCACGCCCACACCATCTCCTATGCCAACCATGGCGCATCAACCTACTCATCCAGTGGTTTTAGGAATCTTTGCACCACACTTTGCCCAACCAACTATTCATGTTCCTCAGTTAAGCATGGTTACTTCTAGCAATATGTGGGGGGGATCACTAGTTGTCCTTCATCAGCTTTGTTATAGACATATTTGGGCACTGCAACCCCAATCACATATGTCCATAAACCAAGGGCTTCTAAGTCCCTAAAAGTGTTGTTTCATACCCTAAAGGAGTAAGTTAAGCTGATTACATCATCTCCCAGAAGTTCTCCATGAAAAATCACTCAGAACTGGTCAAAGCAGGACCATACAGACTGCCCAGTGCTAAGGGTTCGATGCATCTCACCTGCCACATGAAAAAGGTGTGATGCATACGTACAATGAGTGAGATCAGATAAATGGCACAAGTAGTTTGCTAGGTGGAAACCCTGAGAATCTTCTAGAAGCTGCTCATTTGACACTTGCCTCCCTGAGTTCGCCCAATGATGAGTAAGAGATCATGAAATCTCCAAGTGGAACTAAGAACTATCAAAGAGATGACACTAATCAAAATCCCAAAAGCTAACTCACCCCCTACAAATATCTATATATGGATCCCTCATCCCAGACATCCAGAGGTTGGAATTTGGTAATTTGCAAAGAAGTGATGTTGGTTTCTCTTTGAAGACATTGTTGGGTGATCTTGCTTTGTATGAGGTGAAGAGGGCTTTCAAGCTGGGAGGATGGCACTGGGTCAGACCAGGTGGTTGTAATCCTCTCTTCTAATACTTTTATCAATAAATCTATTTGATTTTTCCTCCATATTCTTGTGTATCTCTGAATATTGTGTTGATATATGCATTTGTATGGTCAATATATATCTGATCCTATATTGTTTATAGTGATAGATCTCTATGCTTTGATGGTATTATGTTGTTGTGATTCTACAGGTGTTCTTTGAAGTGAGACAAGTAAGGAAGTAGTGGCAAGATTCGGTCAAAGGGGAAAGGAAACAAGCAAGGAGCCAAGCGAAAGACTAAGGTTGGTACTCTTTGCTTCTTTCTCATCTATCTCTCGTAAAGGAAAATACAAGTAACTTTAGTTTGTTTGTTTCTAAGATATCAATCCATCTTAGTGGGACTAGCAGTTCTGAATAGACACTACTTTTCCCAGTAACAAAATGGCGACTCCATTGGGGACGAATTAGTTTGATTGCTTGTCTCTATTTATTTTATTCATAAACCACATACAGAGCCTAAAGTTAAGCCAGCTAGCCTTTGAACTGCATTTGCTATGCAAGTACAAAGTAGATCGACGCTACTTCAGTCAATCTTTGGGTTTTTTTATGAACTAAACAATTAACTTGCAAACATCCTAAGTGCCCTAGAGGTAGCTCACGTAACCTCATTAGATCAGCCCCTATACTTTGTATTTACTGACTATCATTAACTTGGCTTAAATCCCTGAACTAAGCTACAAACTGTGACCAAAAACCAAGTTAAAGTCTCGTCCCTAGACCATCGCACCTTCTCTTCTTGGCAATTTAGATGAATCGCACCTCCCATGTGCAGTAGGTGAGATGCATACTTGTTTCCCTATGTTACAGGTGCGATGATCAGATAAGATTGTTTCTGCCTCCAGATTTTGGTTTTTTCTTCACTCTCTTCAGCTTTATTCAGGAGTTTTTCTATCTGTGATTAGTAGACCACTGTTGAAACCCCCTTCCTTTGCATCGTACAACCTCCATTGTACAAAGATTTGTGAATGTTTTTGTGTATTTTTGGCCATTCACAGTTTTGATTTACAAAATAGTAGCTTAATCGAACTATCGTCTTTTGATTTGAAAGTATCGCAAGTGTCGTTTTCAGTCAAGGAAAAGAATCCTTCTCTTTTTTATAGTCGATTACACTGTTACTCTTGTATTTGATCTGAATTAATAGTATTTCAAGTGTCGAAAGTAGTTTTCAATCCAAAATCACAAAATGTCATCTTCTCTCCCTTTTTTTTTGAAAAGAAAATCGTTAGTACTGTCACTTTGAAAGAAGATATAATTTAGATTTGTACCCAGCATTCTTTTTGTAATTCACACATTAAGAAAGAAGAAAACAAATACATGCATGTGCATTTGCATTTAGACTGCTTGTTGATTTTGATTTAGGACAATGCATCTAGTGTGTGCTCTCTGCTCTATGTTGAAAGGATTTTGTTTCTCTTTCCTTAGTAGTTAGGATTTTCATTGCAAAAAGAAGAGTAAACGACTCTTTATCATCTTAGATTGCATATTTAGGAGTTGTATATCTACATCACGCGGCAAACCTTAAAGGAAAACTTCTTAAGAAAGATTAACTGTAAAATAAATTCAATGAACATAAAAATGCTTTGGAACCTAACGCACAACATCTAGAAGTCTAGGCTAGAGACATATTTCGACGTCGTAAAGCCTGGTAATTGTCGCTTTCATCGTAGGTTGGGTGATTCCTCCTCTTTGAGACAAAAAGAGCTAGTATGGACTTGTGCTCCCACGTATCGTCGAGTTTATATTGGGAGACCACAATAGGCTATATCCTTTATCCCTAGGAAACCATGTCTGTTCCCTATCAATTGCAATGCACTGAACACAGCATTCGAGAAGACTGACTGCCGTACCGTAAAAAGTATTCCGCAGTTTTGTGATTGGTTTGGTAATCCCTCTGTCTAGATTTCCAGAGTAGTCTCTTTTGTTCCTTTTCAGACTCCTTAAAGGAAAATGTCCATCTGAGCACTTGTCACTTCAGGCTCATTAAAAATCGAAGGCGACTAGAGTCGTCTTTAGCTTTTTCTCGACTCTTGAAAATTGAAAAAGAAAGTTGTGTCAAAGCATCTAAAATTCATTTAATTCGGAATAAAATTTTCCCCTCTTATTTTGATTTGATCAAATAATCCGCAATCATGGAAGAAAGTCAACCAAAACCCCGTCGTTCGCGGAGACTGACGAGTCAACGATCTTTGACTCTAGAAGCGAAACCATTCCGGGCCAAGAGAACTCGTTTAACTGGGTCAAAGTCTCCTGGTTTGTTTGAAACTTATGTTTCAACATCCTCTGATACTCTAGTTACTCCAACCATTTCTGGTATCCCTGCCTCTATAGAAGAAGTTCCACAGTTACAAGAGGACATTAGAACTGATCCTAGTGTAACAGTAAACACTTCTATTCCTGAACCAGCTCCATCTAGGGTTGATTCGGAAGGTGTTACCCCTCCAGCATCTGTCACTGCAGAATCTATACCTTCTTCGGCACCAGAAATATTTTACAGACCTGACGGTCTACCTCTTCCACCTGGATTGATTGCTATAGAAGAGATTATGGAGGATCTTCCATCCAGTACTCCATCACATTTCAGAACTGGGATCCACCTATATCCTTCTACTTCAGAAGTTAATACCCCTTCATCACAAGTTCCTGTAGAATCGCTAGGAAGTCTTTTGGATAGACTCGATATGTTTGGACAACCATCGACATCTAGGATTGTGTCATCCGATACAGTGGTAGCAAAACCTCCTGCCACCACTCCGATGATGTTCGTTGGCATACCATCTGTCACAACTAGCTCTCAACTGCTAGAGGGAGTCCACCTAGGGACTGTTTCGACAGTATGGTTTGTTCCCGTTTGTTCATCTGGAATAATATTTGGAATTTCTTATTTTGAGTCTCAATAAATTGATCCTTCACAACAGTATCAATTTGGGTAGTCCATTCTCCAAAGGCCAATCTTTCCTGTCAGCACTGGATTTCCACCATATGGAGGGCAGTATGCCCTTTCATTGTTCCCTTTGGGAGAACAACCATATGAGAGTTCTCAACTGAATTCAGGTCAAAATGGAATCACATCCAGTGGTTGGGTGCCAATACTGCCTCAGTAACCAAGAATTGTATACTCAATGCAACTGAGTCTACCTGTGTCGAATATCCCCACTACACCAGCTATTATGACAGTGTCGCAAGTACAAGAGTTTCCTATTGTATGCCAACCTCAAGTTTCTCAAGTCGTAATACAACAACCTCTTGTCTCCACAATGCAACCGCAATCGCCGCTTAGTGGCTCCTTAACTAGAGCGACTCAAGCTCAAATAGGTACTATTACCCCTCATCTTGGTCAAACATCCAGTATCGAGCAATAGCAAATGGTTTCACAGCGATGGCTGGTGCAACATCAACAACCACAATTCCAACAAGCTTACTAAGGACCTGAGCAACAAAGCTTTGCAGGTAATGGGCAGCCATATATTCAAAATGGTTATCATAAATCATCCCAAATTGGTTATGCCCAACAACCTTATCAAAGTTATCAGCATCAAATGCATTATGCTAGTATGCAAAGACCCACTGCTCAGGCAATCCCATCTTATCCTAGGTACACTTCACCGAACCTAAATCAACAGTTGCCCTCCGTGGCGACTTTAGAGTTACCAGATCTAAATCGGCTAACGAACAATCCAATCGCTTATGCCCCTTGGTGGCTGGCGATTCCTCATAAACTTCCATCAAATATTCCTAAATTCAATCGAAATCTAGGTGAAGATCCATCGAATCATGTGATGACCTTTCATCTGTGGTGTTCCTCCAACACTCTAAATGATGATTCAATTAGGCTTCACCTTTTTCAGCAAATGTTAACTGGTCTGGCAGCAAAATGGTACATCGAATTGCCTAGAGCTTCATTTGATAACTTCGGCGCCCTTGCCACCACCTTTTTAACCCATTTTCAGTTACCAATAAGGTACGAAACAGGAACAAAGCTTCTTACCAATTTCAAACAGACGACGGCCACTCACATATCTGATCATATTCATGAATGGCGACATCATCGTAGAATGGTAAAAACATATGTCCCTGATCAGCTACTAGCTGAATGGTTTATTAAGTCTTTGTTACCTTCTATTACAGAAGATGTGGCAAAGGGAGGAGTCGTCACTCAAGAGTAGGTCATTGCTCATGCGCAATATCTAGACTTGATCTATACTTAGTCTAGCACGCTCTATGACAAAATCCTTGATGCTCCAAGGCCAGAATTTTCCGTTCCTCCTCCTCCTAAATCAAACAAGGACTCTCATGTCGGCGATGGCATGATAGGTACGACAAGCATGAAATCGACAAAGGTTGCATCTAAGAAAGCCCGTAAGGTTTCTGGTCAAAATGCAGATGAAAAACTTCTCGCCTCAGAGGTTAATGCCGTGTCGACCGACAAATGCAAAGAACCAAAGCAACTAGGGGCAAGAAGAAAGGGAAGAAGCAAAAGAAGAAACAGGATGATTCATCTCCTGAAAAATCTTCTGCAAACCCTTTTGGGCAAAGGAGACCTAGTCAATCATGCCTCATATGTGATGAGGATCATTGCACAAGAGATTTTCCATATAAAGCTGAAGTTAAGAAAATATTTAAGAATTCAAGAACTTCATCACTATTGACTGACCCATTTCCAAACCGAGGAACCAATCTGGTTGCTAGCGACGATGCTTTCCCATCCCAAGTGCTTATGTTGTCCATTTCAAAACAACAAAATGATGCTTTGATATCGACAAGGAGTAAATATTATGGCAATCCACAGCTGTCGAAAAACAAGGCTACTGATCAACCTAGTAGTTTGACAACAACTTCAACCGAAGTCGTGCCATCCATCATTCCTGAGCTAACGATAAAGCCACCAAAGCGAGTAGTACACAAATTGGCATTTAATCCTCACGCCAGAGTGGCACAAAATTATAATATAGTAGATGACCTGGCCCAATCGCTGTCTGTTATGTCGACACTTGAAGTACTACAAAATTTCCCCTCCCAAAACAGGTTCTATTATCAGCAATAGGTGGGATTGACCCAACGGATTCCAATCTTGTGGCTTTTAATCATAAAGGATATGAACCGCAGTTACCAGCTCAACTCGCTTTCCTCATTCAAGTGAAATCCCTTAGAAAAACTGTTCATCAAACAATTATTGATGAGGGGGCATCTACATGTATTATGTCAATGAGTTGCTGGAAAATTTTAGGATCACCAACCTTGTCATGATCATCAATGACGTTAAAAGAATTCGATGGATGAACATACACTCCATACGGGATTTTGAGTAACTTACAAGTTGAACTGGGGGGCAAAACAATAGAAATTGATGTTGAAGTTATCAATGGAAATCTCGATTATAACATCCTACTGGGAAGGCCTTGGATTTATGCTATGGCCACTGTTGTGTAAACGTACTTCAAAAAGATTGCATTTCCTTTTCAAGGAGGAATTACAATCGTTGACCAACAAACCTTTCTCCCAAACAGTTCACAAGTTACGGGAAGCACCACGATGATCCACCGAAGCTCTCAATTGCTTCAAAATATCAGAGTAGGCCTGCTAAAAGACCCTACATTGATGGGTACTTTTGCCCTACCACCTCCAAAGAACCTAGCGGAAGTGGCCATGGTGGGAACCTGCAATATGGTATCTTCCATTCAGAAGATGTCTGAACACGATATTAGCATGGATCACCACCAAGTATTGCCTCCAAGCCCAATAGAAGTATTTTAGCAATCAATGTTCTCGACATGGGAGGCAAACCCAAATGAATGCTCGTCAAGCATTTGGGTAGATAGGTCTAAAGAGTATGGTACCTCTTCAGATCCTTGGTCACATTTATGCTATGGCCACTGTTGTGTAAACGTACTTCAAAAAGATTTCATTTCCTTTTCAAGGAGGAATTACAATCGTTGACCAACAAACCTTTCTCCCAAACAGTTCACAAGTTACGGGAAGCACCACGATGATCCACCGAAGCTCTCAGTTTCTTCAAAATATCAGAGTAGGCCTGCTAAAAGACCCTACATTGATGGGTACTTTTGCCCTACCGCCTCCAAAGAACCTAGCGGAAGTGGCCATGGTGGGAACCTGCAATATGGTATCTTCCATTCAGAAGATGTCTAAACACGATATTAGCATGGATCACCACCAAGTATTGCCTCCAAGCCCAATAGAAGTATTTTAGCAATCAATGTTCTCGACATGGGAGGCAAACCCAAATGAATGCTTGTCAAGCATTTGGGTAGATAGGTCTAAAGAGTATGGTACCTCTTCAGATCCTTGGTCGCATTTACATTCTATAGACAAAGCAATTGTTCAGTCAATGAACATGGAGGGGCCACCATGGGAAGATTACCACCATCATTCCCATCTTCTGGATTACAATGAAGATTACTCCGATGACCTTAATCATCCATCAGTTTTTTATTTTCTATCAAATACTATAAATACGGTGGATTCCGAGTGAAATCTGTCCAATATTGAAGAAACTATCACCATAAATATCTCAACCAAACCAGATGTTGTAGAAAATATTCATGTCGGCAAATCTTGTTCTTCTTCAGAACTGGAAGTATATTACACTCTCTTTCGCGAGTTTAGAGATGTCTTTTGCATGGTCATATGAAGAAATGCCAGGAATTGACTCTAGCATAGTTGAACACAAAATTAAGATGTATCCAGATGTCAAACCACTAAGACAACAGCTTCGGCAAGTGCACCCAAAGAAAGCCACTGCCATCAAGGCAGAAGTTGAAAAACTTCTCCATGTTGGTTTCATTTACTTGGTTCCTCTAACTGATTGGGTATCGAACATTGTTCTTGTGATGAAAAAGCAAGGAACAATTAGAGTGTTCGTCGATTACAGGGATGTAAATCAAGCTTGTCCAAAGGACAACCACCCTACACCCTTCATTGACCAGATAATTGATGAATGCACCGGATGCGAAATCTTTTCGTTTATGGATGGATTTTCCGGGTATAATCCAATAAATATCTACCCACAGGACAAGTCAAAGACTACATTTATTTGTCTGTGGGGCACATTCGCGTACTGTAAGCTACCTTTTGGTTTAAAGAATACAAGGGAAACTTTTCAGAGGGTAATGAATTATGCCTTCCATGACATCAAGAACATTGTTCAAATATACCTCGACAATCTTCCGGCTCACTCGCAAAAGCGGACCGATCATCCGCAATATTTGAGCAAAATATTTCTACGTTTCCAACACTACAAAATAAGACTCAATCCACACAAGTGTGTGTTTTGCGTTGGTTCTGGTCATTTACTTAGCTTTGTAGTTTCAAAGGACGAGATTCATCTCGACCTGTGCAAGGTTCAGGCAATCATCGATTTGCCTCCACCTTCAAATTTGCTTCAAATTCAGAAACTCCAAGGGAAAGCAAACTTTCTCAGGAGGTTCATTCCAAATTACACTGAACTTGCTAAAGGTTATATGTGTCTCTTGAAAAAAGAAGTACCCTTCAACTGGGATCAGATCGTGCAAGCTTAATTTGATGCACTAAAGGAATCCCTAATAAAGGCATCATTAATGTACGCTCCTAATTATCAAAGAGACTTTAACCTGTATCTGGCTGCAGCAGATACGACCATCACAATGGTTTTAGTTCAAGAAGACAATGGAATCGAACATCTTGTTTATTATTTAAGTCAAAACTTAAATGATACAGAAAGCAAGTACTCCTATGTTGAAAAGCTGGCTCTCGCAGTTATTCAAGCAATATAGAGATTTCAACACTATGTTCTCTTTCGAAAAACTACCATTTTGTCAGATTACAACCCCATGACTTACATCTTGTTGCGACAGTTTCTTGGGGGAAAATATTCGAAGTGGATAGCAATTTTGCAAGAGTTTGATATGGAATTCCTAAAATCCAAATCAAAGAAAGCTCTGGTTTTCGCGGAGTTACTATGTGATTTCCCATCATCGTCCAACGATTCAACATCTAAAGCAACAATCATGGATGAATTTTTGTTTCTGATATCTTCAAGCGATCTGTGGTATGGAGATATAATCATTTATCTCCAAACCCAAACGTATAGGTCTAATACCTCTCGCTTAGAACAACAACGTACTCGATACCAAGCAAAAGACTACATGATCGTTGGTGATATGCTTTACCGTCGTGGTGTCAATACAGTTCTGCGAAGGTGCCTCACCCATTAGGAGGCTGAAAAAGTCCTCAATGATTGTCATTCAGGTGCATGTGGGGGCATCAATCTGGTTATGCTATGGCACAAAAGATTTTATGAGTGGGATACTTCTGGCCAACAATGTTCAAAGATTGCATAACTGCAATCAGAAGTTGCCATGCTTGTCAATTCTTCGACTGCAAAACCAGAATACCACCCACACCTCTGCATCCAGTAGTTGCTATTGGGCCATTCGCCAAATGGGGCATAGATTTCATGTAATGTAACCCCACCTTGGCCAGGGGGCATGGGTATATCATAGTTGCAGTTGACTATTTTATGAAATGGGCCGAGGCGATGCCTACATTAAACAACAGTGGCGAAATGACTGCTCTTTTCTTTTTCAATCATGTAGTCTCCAGGTTTGGCGTTCCACAAGCTATAGTCACAAATCATGGATCGCATTTCTGCAATCACATGATGGTTGAATTGGCCACCAAATTAGGACTATCCCACGACAACTCTACTCTATATTATCCGCAAGCTAACAGGCAAGTTGAGGCGATCAACAAAGTCCTAAAACGCATGCTACAAAGGATGATTGGAGTCCATAAATGGAGTTGGCACCTAATCTTGTACTCAGCCTTGTGGGCATACTGGACATCGGTAAGAAATACGACTGGATTTATGCCCTTTCAGCTAGTGCATGGCCTAGAAGCGATCCTACAAGTTAAGTGTGAAATTTCATCTCTCAAGCTCGCAGTTGACCTCCTCCTCGGAACTTCAGAGGAAGAGGCTCATTTCTTAGAGTTAATCCAACTGGATGAAACCCATCGTGACGCTGCCTTGGCTAACGAAGCACATAAGAAATGACTCAAAGCACAATTTGACAAGAATGTCAAACCCCGCGTTTTCTTAGAATGTGACCTGATCTTGCTTTATGATCAGGAATCCGATAAATTGGGAGCAGGTAAGTTCTAGTCTTTGTGGCTGGGTCCCTACATTGTTAAATGTGCATTAGCAAAAGGAGCCTATGAGCTAGTAGATTATGACGGGATTCCATTGTCGCAACCCCGAAACGGGTTGTACCTTAAGTGTTACTATGCTTAACTCGGCATGGTAACCTCTTCATATGCTTTTGTTATATTTTTGTTTTCGTTAAGAGTGATAGTTTTGGTTAGGTAATCCAATTTTGCATTTTTTTCAGATGTCGAACCCATTGGAATCATTTGTTGGATACAATGACAGGGCGAGTCGTAGTATGCGGAAGCTATCTTCTGCAGCTTGGGCCATCTTTGATCCAAGCGGCGAGTTAGTGAGTTTCAGAGGGGTGTGTATTGGTCAATCAATGAACAACATCGCTGAATATAGCACGTTGATAGAACTCCACTCTGATGTCATCGTGCATGGCATACGCTGACTTGTCGTCGGGCTAGACTCATAGCTCGTCATTATACAGCTTACAGGCATCTATTCCATTCGGAATCCAGCTATCTATCGCATGCTCCTAAGGGTAAAGATTCTGGAAAGGCAGTTCGATTCTATTCAACATCAACATATTTCGAGAAACTTAAACACATTAACCGATTCATTAGAAAATTATGTGTTAGATAGACATTTGTAAAATTTGTAAAAGAAAAGTATTTTATTAATAACTGCATCAGGATCATATAACTTAACCAAAATAAAGCTCCGAAAATCAAAAATATATATATATAACTGTTTATAGTTTGTACATAGTGTTCTGTGTCCAGGACAAAATTGGTCATATGACCCGAAAACTCAAAATGCAAGGGGGCACCCTAATCTAATGGTGCTGGTGATAACTAGTCACCGCCTGTGCAATCATGCACAAGAGCCTAGTCCATCAGCTCGGCATGCCAGTGGTATGGCGTTGTAATCTTAGAGGCAGCTCATTGGTCCTCACGTCTGGAATACCAAGGGTGAGACCCTTGATCTGATCCTGCAACACTGCAAGGGTCTCGGATACATCCAGGTCATGAAGAATGGCCCTCCCTACAGCCTCTCCTGCTGGAACGGCAGCTGCTGCTCTCGGGCGCACTGTTGGTCGCACTGGCCCGATATCTGCATAAGCACATGAGTTTTGATTAGTCTTGATAAATATTTAAAAAACACAAGAACATTATAAAAAACAATAAATAGAGATATGGTTAGAGAGTTTTACCTATGACACCCCACTGCTCGCCAGCCCACAGCACCAAATTTGGGTCACCCCGAAAATCCATCCCAGCATATGGATACTCAGCATAAACCATATCCTGATGGTTGGACCACTTGAATAAAGCATCAGAGAATGAAACCTGCGATTTACCAGCATGTCTAGCCATAAGGTCGACCCATCTCTGCATCCGTGGCTCAGTCGGTGGTGGTAGGCCAAGTGAGATGTACTGGGGCTGCATCAGTGGGATCCTCTCCAAGGTGAAAGCGGTCAAAATAGAACCATAGCCAAAGTTCTTAGATCTTTTGTTTTTCACCTTCGTAAGCTATTCTTTGATCACTGGAAGGACAGCATCACACCAGTTGAATACCTTGGGTTCGAGGCATTCCAAGGCATACTGAATATAGGACCTGTTGGCCAAGTGAAGGGCCGTGCTACAAGCCAATCTAGCAAAGGTGAATAAAATAGTCATCAAAGACTGGTCTGTGACATCTCCGATACTGATCTTTCCATCCCTGCTCGGCTAAGATCCTTCTCTATAGTATCGACGAATATAATCCCTCACAAATTCACCCCCATGGGCAGAACCTGATAATGAGAGAGGGGCACCATGCCTCGATAAACTAGTCAAAAAGTAGATGTCCTCAACAGTCATGGGGATGGATTTGCCTCTTATTTGAAAAACTTGGTTGGTGGGATCCCATGCATTGAGGAAATATTGCAACAAGTTGATTTGTTGCCTCATGCTAGACATGCGAAAGAACTTAAGCAAGCCACAGTTCTGCAATGCAGTTACCGTACCCAAATCATGTAGGGCAACAATGTCCTCTTCTTCATGCTCGCATTCACGCCATGTAACAACCATTTTTGCTTCGATGAATCTTTGAAAAGAAAACAAGGGAAGAATTAGGACCCTCATTTGGCAAAAAACAGGAAACATTTCCTTGAAAAATGAGTGCAAAAGTTTTCCTCCTTGCGCCCATCACACCCTAGGTGTGTACTAGGTGAGATGCATCCTAACTAGCTAGTGACTAGCCTAGGATGCATCACACCTTTCGATGTATACTAGGTGCGATGGGGGCAGAACGAAATGTTCAAACCCCAGGGGCCCAGAAAAGCAAGAAAACATGCTCAGAATTCAAAAAAGAAAGAATGCAATTGAAGAGCTCAGATTTAGCTCCTACCTGGTCCAGACGGGGCTGAAAATCGTCCACAGAATCTCCCTGAATCAGCTGATGAAAATCAAGGGGGAAAACACCTCCAGAGCTCCAACAGTCACAACTCCAAATGAAATGGTAAAATGAGGGGTAAAAAACTATTTTTAAGTTACCTTTCACATAATTTAAGTAAGGTATTAGTTTTTTAACTCATATGTCCTCATTTCTAATTAGTTTGATGAAGCAATTGAACTGGTAGTACAACCATCAAAAGAACATAGTGTTAACGGTGAATCGAATATTAATGACCATTAGCACGAGCATTTTTACGCAAAGTTCAAGCTCGTTAAAAATTAAACCTAGCAATGAGCATATGTTCCACCAGAGTTTAAGCTCATTAAAAAATGAACCCACCTCTGGTAAATAACCATTGCGAACACATTATCATCAGCTTTTGAGCCTTGGTCGTGTTCTTACTATCACCTCCACTCTGTTTTAGCCGATCATACGCCTCCATTTGATTGTTTACCCCTTTTGAAGAACAACTGCGATGAGTGATTCTGTTAGCCATCTTCTTGACACTGTCGTGAATGGAAAGTTCCAACCCTCACCTGGAACCAGCTGCTACCCGAAATATCACTCATTCCTGAAAAATGAGTCTGCTTTAAGCTCTTTTCATCTGACTCATAAAATATGAAAAGATTGCCGAGCAATTGGCCTCTCCAGCTTGTTAAAGTGATTAGAAATTTCATCCCTCCTCTAGATTTTAATCTTTTTGGACCTGAGGGATTATTGCACAAAAAGATCAAGTGTTTGTCTTGTTTGGATCATTAAAGCTATCGAAAAGTCATCCCTTTCGCATTGTTTTATACTTTTTCGGACTTAAGGGATTATACTACGAAAAAGGAATATTGGAGTTTCCTTTCCGTCTCTTTTCAGACTCTCTAAAATTGAAAAGGACCGAGTTGTCCTTGTTGTTAAACTCATTAAAACAATAGCGACAAGCTTGTCCATTCAGACAAGAGCGAGTTTCACTGTCGCTAGGCTCGTTAAAACATAGCGATGGGTTTTCCCGAAGGGAAAATTATAGAACAAGCATATGTTATCCTCCTGAGGCTTGACAAAAATAAAGAGGTACTGGTCAGAAATGACTGGGGAAAATTTGGAAGAGAACTTGAAGAAACTTTATTGGTAGCAGGTCGCTCTTGAACATGACACTTTCACTCCATCACCATGATTGAGTCGGGTTGGGTTATTCTGTTCACTGGTCACATCACCATTGGTCCACCGTACCATCCACCTTTGGGGTTAACGCTACCAATCCATTTCATTGTCACCGATATGTTCAAGAGAAGTTTCTCAGAGAATTCACCTACCCAGCTTGTGTCTCATCTGCTGTAAAATCTTCACGCTTCATTCTTTCATGACCGCCACCCTGAACCTTGTATCATCATATCGTTTTCACCTCTAAAAAATCATTTTCTCTATTCTGTGTTGTAGATGTGGGATCCATCAATGCCCTCCTACGACAGGTCACTTCTTGTCGACATCAGCTCATTATCCAAGAAGTCGAACTAGGAATAACCCTTTCAGTACTTTGAAGCTTGCATGCCTCAATGGAAAGTTTCTCACTTCTGGCGACAGGTCTACATTAATGGCCTTCGACCGAAAGATTTTTCATGGTGTTCGACATCGACTCATGTATTCACACCACATGAATTGTACTGCAGTACCTTGAGGGTCATCATCATCATTGGTGATTCCTCTCATGCCTGATAATAGCTTACATCATCGGCTGGTAATCAGGCGATGTCCTTCCATGTTCGACATCAGAACATCCTTTCACATGGATCAACTTGTACTTTTGGGCAAAGATTGAATGAGTTTTGAAGACCTCGGATCTAGTTTCATCCATCCGGGCTACGATATATTAAGGAAAATAAAGACATCAAATGTACATCATTGCTGCACAGATAATCATCCAAACTAAGGGATGATGGCTCTACCAGAATCATCAGTCTGCACACAAACGGTTATCTATCCTATGTACATGAAAATGAATTTATCAAGCTGAGCATGGGAATGCCCACCTCAGCTAGATCATGAAAATATTACGAAGATAATGTATTGTATTGTATCTTATTACAGGTCACCTTCCAGTTCAAAAAACCTCGGATCCTAATTATAAAGAATTTCACTCGACATCAAAAGATTTATGATCTCATGCTTTAGGGGGCGACTGTTATAGACATATTTGGGCACTGCAACCCCAATCACATATGTCCATAAACCAAGGACTTCTAAGTCCCTAAAAGTGTTGTTTCATACCCTAAAGGAGCAAGGTCAACTAATTACATCATCTCCCAGAAGTTCTCCATGAAAAACCACTCAGAACTGGTCAAAGTAGGACCATACACACTGCCCAGTGCTAAGGGTACGATGCATCTCACCTGCCACATGCAAAAAGTGAGATGCATACTGGAAAGCCCTTCTATAGGGTGCAATGAGCGAGAGCAGACAAATGGCACAAGTAGTTTGCTAGGTGGAAACCTTGAGAATCTTCTAGAAGCTGCTCATTTGACACTTGCCTCCCTGAGTTCACCCAAGGATGAGTAAGAGATCATGAAATCTCCAAGTGGAACCAAGAACTATCAGAGAGATGACACTAATCAAAATCCCAGAAGCTGACTCACCCCCCTGCAAATATCTATATATGGATCCCTCATCCCAGAGATCCAGAGGTTGGAATTTGGTAATTTGCAAAGAAGTGTTATTGGTTTCTCTTTGAATACATTGTTGGGTGATCTTGCTTTGTATGAGGTGAAGAGGGCTTTCAAGCTGGGAGGATGGCGCTGCATCAGACCAAGTGTTTGTAATCGTCTCTTCTACTACTTTTATCAATAAAACTATTTGAGTTTTCCTCCATATTCTTGTGTATCTCTGAATATTATGTTGATATATGCATTTGTATGGTCAATATATATTTGATCCTATATTTTTTATAGTGATAGATGTCTATGCTTTGATGGTATTATGTTGCTATGATTCTACAGGTGTTCTTTGAAGTGGGACAAGTAAGGAAGCAGTGGCGAGATTCTGTCAAAGGGGAAAGGAAACAAGCAAGGAGCCAAGCGAAAGACTGAGGTTGGTACTCTCTGCTTCTTTCTCATCTATCTCTCATAAAGGAAAATACAAGTAACTTTACTTTGTTTCTTTCTAAGATAGCTACCCATCTTAGTGGGACTAGCAGTTCTGAATAGACACTAGTTTTCCCAATAACAAACCTAGGGGAAATGTTGGTTCTAGTATGTCACAAGCCTGGTATAGTTCTCTCTTTGGAGGTGTGCCACCTACCAATACTTTTACTTGAGAGGCTAGTTTACTTGGGGGCGACCTCACTACCAGTAATATTTATCACATAAGTTATTCCCCTTATGTTGGTCCTACTATGCAGGGTGGTCATTCTTCTATCCATAGGTACTAGCCCATTAGTAGTTATTATTTTGGGGTTCCTTTTCTCTCTGATGGTACTTAGCCTGGGGGAACATCCATTTACCAGCCATACTGGCCCACAATAGTCTCATGACAAGATGAAACGTTTTCTCACTAGTAAGCACATCTTTCTACTCCTTATATGGGGGAACCACACGGGCTGTCATGGGCTTCTCCTACCTATGACCCATTTAGTCAACTTCACAATCCATTTTTATCTTCTCTTGATTTACTAAATTTGGTGAAATTGACTAATGATCCCATATGTCATGATCCCTGGTGGCCACCCATGCCCACCAAATTACCATCATATATTCCCATGTTTGAAGGGAAGTCTGAGGAGAATCCATCATCTCACATTACCACTTATCATTTGTGGTGCACATCTAATTCTTTGGTGGATGATTTTGTTAAACTTAACTTATTCCAATGTATGTTGATTAGGGATTCTGCAAAGTGGCATATCAAGTTAGATATTGCATCCTACGGTGACTTTACCTCCCTAGATCAAACATTTTTGAGACACTTTGAGTTACCTAATAAATACGACATCAACTATGACCTCTTGTCTAATTTCAAGCAAGATGATTCTGTGATAATTTCAGATCATATTCATGACTCGCGTCATCACATGAGGTTGGTGAGAACCAAGTTACCTGATGAGATATTACATAAATGGTTCATCTGATCTCTCCAAGCTCATATTGCCGATAATGTGTCTATGTTTTGATTTGTTATTAAGCAACAAGTCATTTTAGCTTCTTGACTATTGGATCTTATCTATTCATAATCAGGTACACTCTATGAAGTGTTTCTTAATGCCCTTAGGCCTTGCATTAATACTCCAAAACCTGTTCTTGGCTCACATGCCGATGGCATGGTTGGGTATGTTTCCAATTCCATGAGCCAAACTTCTGCCCAACTTGGGCAACTGATTGTTACATCTCAAGCCCCAGCAAATGTGTTTGGTTCCTCTAAAGCACCACCTCCTTATTATTCCATCGATGTTCTCATGGTGAAGTCCACTCCCCCAAATAACAACCATCAATTGGTTGGTAAAAAGAACAATAAGAGAAATAAACAAAAGAATAGAAATTATCATGAGTCCCAACCCAACCCTCAGAGTCAAGGAGGGGGCACTAGTGAACATCGTTGTAATGTAAAGTTCCCCTATAAAATTTTCTAAGGTGACTACCTTACTCACAAATGCTCTCGAATGGATGAATTCCATAGGCTTCTTTCACCACCGTCTACTCAACATCCTATCATTTTCACTCATTCATTCCCTACACAACCCCAAAAACAAGTTATTGCTCAACCTCCTTGACCTCCACAACGGGGCAATTAGGGATCATCCTTCCATCCTCCTCATACTTCTTCCATCTTCATATGCAAGGAAGATGTCAATATGACTATGCCCACCAAATCTTACGATGTTCCTGAGTCAATTTCCCCTCTAAGGACACATCAACTCCACTACCTTCCACTAGACCTCTCACTTTGGATAAGCCTATGAAACTTTTTTATCACCCCCGCAAGGGTTTTCTCCGAAAGATGACACATAATCCCTCTTCCAGGGTCGTTCAACATTACAGTATTTTTGAAGATCTTGCCAAGAATCCTTGTGTCATGTCTTCTTTGGAGGTCTTGCAAAGCTGTCCTCAACAACGTAAAACCTTTTTGTCTACCATTGGTGGAGTTGACCTATTTGACTCTAGTCTTGTCACTTTTGACACTGACAAATCCTTTGCTCTCATTTCCCATCATATTTCTTTTCAAATCATTGTGTGAATCTTCCACAGGAATATTCATCACACTTTGGTGTATCAAGGCTCTTCCACATGTGTTATGTTTGTTTCCTACTATAAGGCTCTTGGCTCTCTGATGCTCTCCACATGTAACACGACTATCCAAGCTTTTGACAAACACAACTCTATACCTAAGGGGGTTCTTCCACATTTTTCCTTTAAGTTAGGGCAAAAAATGTATCTGTTTATGTCGAATTTGTCGACGTCACATTAGATCACAACCTACTCCTTGGTCGTAGTTGGTTTTATATGAAGACCGTAGTTGTCTCATCTATTTTTAGTTTACTTTTCTTTCCTCATGAAGGAAAACTTGTCACTATCAATCAACTTGACTTCTGCGTGTCATCACCCCATATTTTTACCACTAGGAATTCTATACCGCTTGTGGGAGACCACCCCAATAACTTTTAGAGTGTTGGAGCTAGAATCTTTAAAATTTCAACTCTTATGGGTGTTTTTCCTCCACTACCTCTGCCCAACACTCCTTCTACTCCTACCACTACCCACTGCCACATGATCTCTACACACACCTGTGGACCCTAGCTTCTTGACGATCCTTGGGTGGTGCTTGTTGAATCTGAGATTGATTAATATGGCATATCTATACCTTTGAGTCTAGTAGAGCTTGCTTATCAGGCTATCCAACTGGCTTCCTCATCTAGTGAGTCTCGTGATGTCATCTCAGTACCACCTGACGATTTATTTTTTCCTTCCTAGGCTATTAATCATCCATCCTCTCGTGAATTTCTCAACATCCCGTTACAATCCAATGAAGCTATTCAAGAGGTCATGTCAATTATCGACCATGCTTGGAGAGCTCTTCATCATCATTCTTATTTTCTCCCCCATGTAGAGGACTTGGATGGGTCCCATCAAATCCTAGCTTCCTTTGGAAATGATGATGTTTTCCCTAACTTCCAATTGATTTTTACTATTTCTTCTTAAGGAATTTTGGCCAATATTTCTACTACTATTCCTATTAATATTTCCATGAAACCAAGTTTCATAGAAAATATCTTGATTGGGGCTGATTGTACTCATTCTGAGATTGATACTTACACCACCCTTTTCAAATAGTTACGTGATGTTTTCACATGGTATTATGATGAAATTCATGGCATTGATCCACAGATTATCCAACACAAAATTAAGACATATCCTGGAGATAAACCTATTGAGCAAAAGCTCCAACGGATTAACTCGTGTAAAGAAGAAACTATCAAAGCTAAAGTTCAAAATCTTCTTGATGTTAGTTTTATCTATCATGTACCTTGGATGGAATGACTCTCTAATTCCGTTCTAGTCGATAAAAAATAAGGAACTATTCGAGTCTACATTGATTACCATGACTTGAATATGGCTTGACCTAAGGATAATTATCCTACACTGTCCATTAACCAAATTCTTGATGCATGTGATGGTAACCCTATCTTTTCCTTTATGGGTGGCTTCTTTGGCTATAAGCATATCAAAATTAAACTTGAAGACCATCACAAGACTGCTTTTATCTTTCTATGGGGTACATTTTCCTATTGTAAATTGCCTTTTGGTCCTAAAAATGTTGGTCCCACTTTCCAGCGGGCCATGTCCTATGCATTTCATGATATAAAACACATTGTTGAAGTGTATCTCAATGACCTTACCGCTTGTTCTTTGCTTCGTGGGGACCATCTTTCCCACCTTCAAGAAGTATTTCTCTGATCTCATGTTTCCAAAATTTGGCTCAATCCACACAAATGTGTTTTCTGTGTATGATATGGATGATTGTTAGGCTTCATTGTTTCACAAGACAGGATCCGTGTTGATCTCGCAGAGGTCGAGTTGATTATTAATATGTATCCTCCTCAGACTGTTTGCTAGATTCAAAAAATTCAGGAAAAAGCCAATTTTTTATGTCATTTCACTCCCAATTATGCTCACATTAGTCAAGGCTTCATGCACTTCTTGAAGAAAGGAGTTCCTTTCATTTGGGATAACCAATATGTAGGTTTTAACCCCATACAAAAATTACCTGCTTACAAATTCTAAGAATAGAAAATAAACAATGCAAGAGCATAACAAATAAAACACATATACACAGAGATTTTCCCCTGGATCCGAAAACCGGGACTACTAGCTTGATTTTTCATTATGTTCCTTTCAATCTTACAATACATATATATACATGCTGAAGCGTCCAATACCATGGACCGAAAACCATCGCGCCCAAAACCATGTGCGAAAACCATGCACAAAACGATAGGTATGTTCGCCCCACCTAATATAAGGTCCCAAAAAAATTTCCCCAGGGTGCTGCCCCTCTCAAACCCCCTGTGACCGCTCCACTACACAATCAACACAATGAAGGGTGGGCTTTGCCCCCTCACTAACCCCCTGGTTAACTAGGAGTGCTAGCCATGGAAAGAATATAACACAACTGAACATTCTCTGACTTGTTGTCTTCATTCCACAGGGGGCCATAGGAGAGCTTAGTCATTTATCCAACCCTGCAATGCCCATTGTTTCTCTACACCAAGAGAACTTCTCAGAGCTCATAGACTTTGTCTATGCATTTGCAATATTCTTCAATGTGTCTACCTTTACTAGTAACACCTTTTTGTCTTCTATCATATCCCTCACAAAGTGATATTGAACATCAATGTGCTTTGTCTTTGAATGGTAAGCAGGGTTATTTGCCAAGAAAATTGCACTTTGGCTATCATAGTCTATTCTTATAGATCCCTGTACTAACCCCATACTTGAACACAATCTCTGCAACCAAACTACTTCCTTTCTTGCATGAGTGGCTGCCATGTATTCTACCTTTGTAGTTGATAGTGCCACTACAGATTGTTTCTTACTCATCCAACTGACTGCACATCCAAATAGGTTAAACACATGCCCACTTGTAGATCTTCTTTGATCTAGATCTCCAGCCCAGTCTACATCAACAAAGCCACGAATATCCAAACTATGTCCAATCCTGGTCTTCCTTGGTAGCACAAACCATAATCACCAATGCTATGAAAATACCTGAAAACCCGCTTCACTACTGTCCAATGTTCCTTCCCTAGTTTTGACATAAACCTGCTCAATACTCCCACTGCATGTGAAATGTCTGGTCTAGTATAGACCATTGCATACATCAGGCTATCGACTGTAGTTGCATATGGAACATGGGAAATTTCCTCTTCCTCTTCTTGTGTCTTTGGACACTGTTCAACATATAACTTTACACCTAGAGGAATAGGAACCTTCACCAGTTTACTATCCTGCATATTAAACCTCTACAGTATTGTCTCAACATACTTCCTCTTATTTAACTAGAGCTTCCTCTTTGCCTGATATCTTTTAATTTCGATGCCAAAAATATAGTTTACAACACGAAGACCTTTCATGTCGAATTTGGAGGACAATTGGGTCTTCAAATCCTAGATAATTTCTTTGTCATTTCTAACCACTAGAATATCATCCACATACAGGACTAGATAAATAACACAGTCACCAATTAATTTAAAATACACACAGTGATATACTTTTCTTCTGGTGAATCCAAGTCCTCATATAAATGTATCAAATTTATGATACCACATCCTTGGTGACTGTTTTAACCCATACAAAGACTTTTTTAACTTGCATACTAGTTCTTTCTTACCCTTCACCACAAGGCCTTTAGGTTGCTTCATGTAGATCTCTTCTTCTGGAACCCTGTGAATAAATGTTGTTGTCACATCCATCTATTCTACCTCAAAATCAAAAGTAGAAGCAACAGATAAAAGTAATCTAATAGAAACTACCTTGGCAACAGGAGAAAAAAATATCACCGAACTCAATTCCCAGCACCTGGGAATAACCTTTTTCTACCAACTGAGCTTTGTATTTTTCCACCTTTGTTTCTGCATTTGTCTTCTTCTTGAACACCCACTTTCTATGAATGGGTTTCCTTCCAGCTGGAAACTCCACCAGATCCCAAGCCTCATTTTTGTGCAGAGATGCCATTTCATTAACCATGGTCTCTTTCCAGAGTTTGCCATCCTCTGAATCTACTGCTTCCTTAACATATCTAGGATCATCATCAGTAATAGATAAAGAAAAATTTGAACAGAAAGTAGATGGACTATACCTTTTAGGCTACCTTCTTTCTCAAACTGATCTTCTCACAACCAGAGTTTGTGGATGTTCATCTTCTGAGTCCTCTTCTACTGTACAGTCTAATTATTCCACCTTTAGCTCAAATTCTATCTTCTCAGGTTCCTTTGGTTGTACTTGACATTCAATAACATCTTTCACCTCTTTGAACACCACATCTCAGCTGTACACAACCTTCCTTGTTACTGGGATCCAAAGCTTATAACCCTTTAAAACATCCTTATACCGAATAAAGATGCACTTTCCAAATTTACTATTGTTACAGATCCATTTGGGCGCATCAAATCCAAACATTCAGATCAGTGTTTTAGGGCTCATCAAACCCTAAGTTCAATTGTTTCATGCCCTAAACAAGTCAACCCTTCGAATGCTTCCTTCCCAGACAGTTTCATGACTTGAAGACATCCAGAAATTGCCTCTACAGGGACCGGCACAAGTAAGCACTTATGAAGGTGTGTTGCAGAGAAGTTGAGTCCACTGCTAGAGTGCTCTACAGAGAACTTAGGCTTCCTTTCACCTGCATTGGGCAAGAATGAGCAAAATTCATGTAGGGTTTGGGGAATATTATTATCTTTTTGAGTCATCAAGAAGTTTCCATATCTTATCAACTCCTATGAACTCGAAAATGGATGAGGAATGAGTTAAGGAGAATCTTGTCCTCTCATCCCTTCATGGAAGTAATTCTAAGTATGGAAGGCCATTCAATGTCACCATTAATGACAAAACCTCCTTCATCTTCCTATAAATTGACCACTCATCTAAGTGATCAAGGGCTGGCTGGATTATGTTGAATTGTAAGGAGATAATGCTTCTATGAGACTTGACTTTGGAGCAAATGATGTGATGCCACAAGCTTGTCTTGCTTTTGATGTGATGTGGATGGGTTCTAAGCTAGAGGAATGACTTTGAATCAGACACTAATGGTTGTAATTTCTTCTTCTATCTAATAAAGTGTTTGAACCTTTTTCCATATGATGTGTTCTTTCATAATGCTTATATGTATGAATTTCTTTTGATTCCTTTAATTTATATTCAATGGATCATATGCTTTGATTAGTTTTCGTCTTCTATTGTGTTTACAGGGTACTTTTCGAGTGGATTAAGTACAGGAAGGAGCGACGGAATTGATACAAGGGAGATGAGATGAAAGTGGAACTACAGGTAGGCCTTCTATCCTCTCTTCTTATCTATTGCTTATAGGAAAACTCTAAAACATTTTAAACTATTGTTCTAGGGACATCTACTTGTCTAGTGAATTAGTATTTATTTGTAGATGCTAAATTCTCCAAAACAAACTAGAGACTCCACTGGGGAAACTATCAACTTTCCTAGTAGCTTATTCACCTCTGAAGACATCCTTTTAGACTTTATTTGTATTCATTGACTGTATTTCAGCTCTTTTGCATTGAATTTTGGTCAAAAATTGAGTTTATATGACTCTTGAGTGGCTTCTTAGAAATTATCACAGGCTTGGTCAAGGGACAATGCTCTGCAGAGTACCCTTGAGTGAGAGACAGTTCTCTGTAGCATAGTTAGGTCCTCTTTGATCTGTGCTGATCAACCTTAGGGAAACTTTTCACCTTTGGAATATGTTTTTGCCAACTTTTCTCTGCTTGTTTGCTTGCTGATTGATCAAGGAATGTCATGTCTCAGAGAACAAGTTTTTATTTCCTTGCCAGCCTTACTTTGATTTGATTGATTAATGTTTCTTTAATGTTTTCTTTGTAATTATCAGTCTATAGTCAAAGTTATAATATAGTTGATTAATCTTCATTCGAAAGAAAGTGTTATAAAGTCTTCTCTTCCTTCAAATTAGAACTATCATAAAAGTATTCCTTCTTATGAAAGATTGATTGATTGTATGTACATATTTCCTTTTGTTCATATTCACATTAAGGGATCTGAAAAAAAAACTTGCATCGTTCATATTGTAGTTTGTGAATTCTTGAAAGGAATAGCTACGGAAATTGCATTAGATGTGCTCTTTGCTCTTTGTCAAAAATCTGATTGCTCTATCCCTACTAGCTAAGGATTTTCATTGTTAAATTGAATGGAAAAAATGCTTATCATACTAGTTGCATGTTAGGAGTTGCAAACATACATCATGTGGTGAACCTTGAAAGGAAAATTCTAAACAAGATCAACTTAAAATTTATCTGAATTTACCTAATGGAGCATTGTCACCTAACGGAAAACATTTAGAGTTCTAGGATAGAGACGTGTTCCGGCGTCGTAAAACAAAGCATTTATCGCTAACTTGTCTACAATACATCCCGAGTGTGATACCTCATTCCACGTACATGACTGTGTCATAGCTCGTCCACGTACCTTCGGGTATATAGGGCAGTGTTACAGTACATAAAGTATATGGGAATGCTCTCACTGTGCAGTTTTGCATTAGACAACGCTTATATGGGTTGGGTCTCCACGTACTTTCTGGTATATATGGGAGGACAACACTAGGTTGCTATCCATCCTTATGTAACCAAGTCGGTCGCCTTGTACACTGTGATACACCGAACACAGCATTCGGGGATATTGCCTTCCCATACTTCTCGATTAGCCAGGAGGTATTTTGCAGTTCACAATTGCTTGGTAAACCTTTTGCCTAGATTATCCCTCTTTGGTTTTCTTATGCTACTTTGATTAAAATAAAATTAATTGACCATGAATAACATCCTCCACACTGACTCCTTAGTTTATCTTAGGTTGAAACATCTGGCGACAAATCCAGATTCCATTGATCAAGGAATTCCTTTTGATGGGAATCCTAGTCCTTTTCCTTCTTTCGGAAATATTGGTGCTCCTTATATGGCTACATCGTCCCTTCTGGGATTTACCATTCACTTGCCAGTATGGTTGTTTTCAACCTCCTTGGTTCAAAATGTCGTGATTTCTCCGCAATTGAGTACTCCTCCAACTGGAAAAAATCAACCTCTAGTTGATCCTAAAGTTGACCCTTTGCCTTCTTCCTCGGTTGTTTCTTCCTCCCCTTTTTCCTCTTTGCTTGGTGAAAGTATTGGTGCTAGTAACCAGGTGGCTAATAAGAGCAAGAAAGGGAAGAAGAAGAAGAAGAAGAAAATTTAGCAGAGGGGCAACCAAGCAACCATTTCTTTGAATGCAACATCTGATGAGAAGTCATCCATCAAGCCTCACAAAGTTTGATATCCGTGGAAACTTTGTGCGGGAGACCATATTCTTCGAAATTGTTCTGATATTCCTCAGATATTAGAAGAATGGTTTTCCCATTCACAGCATCCTATGTCATCAACTTCTAGAGATCATGCCGGTGACACACCATCAACTAGTGGTAGTAAAGTTCATGGAAAGAAGGGTACAGTTAAGTTTCTCTGTAGGTTATGTGAATGGAATCACCCCATTCACCTTTGTCCCTATCTAGATGAAGCCAAAAGGGTGTTGGATAATCATCATGCTTCACCCAACGATTTCCATCTAGTTACAGGAAACTTTCCCTAAATCCTTCACTAGTTGATGAATTAACTGACCAAAATCAACTGTCGGTCGAACCCACTCTCTCTGAAAATGAATCCTATGAGTCTATACCTGACCCAAATCAACAGGTCGAGGTAACAATTGACCCCATTTCACCTTCAGTAAATCTTACCTTTCCCGAAGAGAGTGAATATGATACCACTCAGGTTCTTTTTGTTTCTTCAGATTCTAATGAGCTTGGGGGAAGTCCTCATGTTCCATCAAGACAGGAGGAAAATCCTCAAGTTTTCGTAACTCAAGGGGTTAATTCTCCCATTTCTACGGTACCCCCTCCAAGTAATCTAGTCACTTCCTTTGATTGGAATTGATTGGTAGGATTCCGCCTTCCTTTTTATATGCCTTTCCAGATCATAGTACAAGTTTGTAATATGATTGTATCTGGCACTATTATAGATGAAGGTGCACCATTGAGTATCCTTTCCTCAACTTCTTGGCAAGCGCTCGGTTCGCCGCCACTTATGCCTGTTACCCAGAATTTTTTAGCTTTTAACAGAGGAACCATTCAACGATTATGGATCCTTCCTCAGTTGCCTATTACTTTGGGATGAAAAATCATTTATCTAAATGTGATGGTTGTCCCAGGCCCTTTGGATTACAACTTACTTCTAGGGCACAACTATGTTTATGACATGGGAGCTATTTTTTCCACACTCTTTTGAGCGATGTGTTTCCTGCATGAAGGTAGAATTATCACCATTGACCAGCTTTCATTTCACGGTCCAAATATGGCTTCCAGTCAACCAGCTTCCCTAAATGGTCCTTTTGTACCAATGATATCATCCCTACCACGGGTTAATTATGTGGCAGCTAGTTCCATGCCTACATCAACTGATGATCAATTCAGTGATGTTGTACATCATGTACTAGGGACATTGGAACCAAATCTCTCCTTCATGACCTCATATGAGTTGTGATCGAAGCATGAGGATAGCTCTTTTACTATGTCAACCTCATTAAAAAATTAAACAGACCTATGAGGATAGTTCCTTTACTGTGTCAACCTTATTAAAAAATGAAATGGCTCCCATGAGCATAGTTCCTTGTCTTGTGTCAAGCTCACTAAAAAATGAAACAAGTTGTATGAGGAAAGTTCTTGGTCTTGTGTTAACCTCATTAAGAAATGAAACAAGGGTCGATGAGGATAGTTCCTTTACTGTGTCAACCTCATTAAAAAATGAAATAAGCCCCACGAGGATAGTTCTTGGTTTTGTGTCAACCTCGTTAAAAAATGAAACAAAGAGTATGAGGATAGTTCTTTTGCTGTGTTAACCTTGGTAAAAAATGAAACAAGTCAATGAGGATAGTTCCTTGTCTTGTGTCAAACTCATTAAAAAAAAATGAAACCAAGGATATGAGGATAGTTCCTGGTCTTGTGTCAACCTCGTTAAAAAATAAAACAAGGAGTATGAGGATAGTTCTTTTACTATGTCAGCCTCGTTAAAAAATGAAACAAGGAATCTCAGCAGAGTTCCTTGTCTTGTGTCAAGCTCATTTAAAAATGAAACAAGGGCCCCTGGAGAAAAGTTCCAATTTGAGTCTTTGATTAGATCTCATAAAATCCCAGTGGAGTCTTTCACTTGATCTCGTATATGAAACTTCATTCCATCCACCTGATAGCCACAAGTAGTCTACTTAGGTGAATGTAATGAAGCTTGGGGTGCATGCATCTAGTGATAAAACTTAAGTTTCCCTATAGGTTATGTGAAGGGAATCACCCCATTAACGTTTTTCCCTATCTGGACGAAGCCAAAAAGGTCTTGGATAACCTTCCTGCTTCACCGCAGTGACTTCCATCTTGTTACTTGAGACTCTCCTTTCTATCATTCTCAGGGCATGTAAACCAATCTCAAGCATAGTTCTTCATTTCAAGCTTGTGTAAAAATGAAACTGAATTCAAGCATAGTTCTTTGTTTAATCTTGTGTAAAAATAAAACTGAATCAAAGCATAGTTTTTCATTTCAAGCTTATGTAAACATGAAACTGAATCCAAGAATAGTTCCCTATGGTTCAAATTTGTGTAAAAAAGAACCCATTTCCATATTTTAACCCTCGTGATTTCCATTCTATCAGCCTCTTTCGTCAGATGAGCCTTGGTTGTTTTCATTCCATTGCCACCATCCCTTTAGCTGATCATACGTTTTCACTTGGTAGTTTTACCCTTTTTGAGGAACAATTGTAATGAGTGGTCTTATTAGCCAACCTCTTCACATCAATAAACATCTTTTGAGAAATTCCAACATCCTCGAAACCAGTTGCTACCCTAGACACCACTCATTCCTCAAAGTGGAGTCCTCTTTAAGCTCTTTTCAGACTCGCTAAACATGAAAAGATTGTCGAGCGCTTGTCTTTTCCAGCTCGTTAACAGATTGGAAATGATATCTCTCTTGTCTTATTTTACACTTTTTCGGGCTTGAGAGATTAATTTACAAAAAAAGAAATGGTGGAATTTTCTTTTTGTCCCTTTTTAAACTCTCTAAACATGAAAAGGACTGAGTTATCTTTGTTGCTAAACTCATTATAAAAATCAAATAGAGACAAACTTGTCCATCTAGACAAGACCGAGTTCCACCTTCGCTAGACTCACTAAAACATCAAATAGTGATGGATTTTCCTGAAGGGTGAAATTATACAACAAGGATATGTTATCCTCCTCAAGCTTGATAAAAATAAATAGGTACTGGTCAGCAATGACTGGGGAAAATGGAAAAAGGAGAAAACCACTGTATGGTAGTAGGTTACTCTTGAACATGACACTTTCACTCCTTCACCATGACTATCTGGGTTGGGTTATTAGCTTGAAGGTTATCACACTGTTGGTCTATCATACCATCCATTGCTTTGTTTTGGATCAATGCTACCAATTCATTTTAGTGTCACCGACATGTTCAAGAGAAGTTATTCAGTTAAAATCCATCTTTTGCAATACCATAAACCTTCATTTTCATGACTGCCATTCCTAAACCTTGTGTTGTCAGTCAAATTACATCTCTAAAATCACTACACTCGTTTCATGTCATTGATGTGGGATACATCAAGGCCCTCCTAGGATGAGTCGCTTCTTGACGACATCAACTCATTATCTAAGAAGTTGACTTAGAAACACCCATTCGGTACCTTGAGGCTTGCATGCATCAATGGTAGGATTCTCGCTTTCGGCGATAGGCATACATCAATGGCCTTCGACCAAAAGAATTTGTATGGTGTTTGACATAAAATCATCCATTCACACCATGCAGAATGTACTGCAATACCTTGAGGACCATTATCATTATCAGTGATTTCTCTTGCATTTGTTAACAGCTTACATCATCGGCTAGTAATCATATGGTTTCTTCCCATGTTCGACTTCAGATCACATATTCACATGGTTAGACTCGTACTTGAGTGAGCAGTTGAATGAGATTGAAGACCCTAGATCTAGTTTCATCCATCTAGGTTGTGATATCATGAGTACTAAATCATATGTACAATGGCTTTACATTGATAGTCATTTTGATCATGGGTATATATCTGTGGACGACTGTTTATGTACATGTAATGAAAGTTTATAAGTTGAGCATGGGTATGCCTTCCCTCAACAGTTCATGTAAAATAAAATATCATGATATATGTATTGTAATTGATGTAGGTCACCTTCCACTTCAATACCTCCTCATCACATCATAAATCATTTCATTCAACATTGGCATTTTTCTAACTTCATGGTTTAGGGGGCAGCTATTATAGATCCATTTGGGAACATCAAATCCCAACATTCAAATTAGTGTTTTAGGGCTCATCAAACCTTAAGTTCAGTTGTTTCATGACCTAAACAAGTCAACCCTTTGAATGCTTCCTTCCCAAACAGTTTCATGACTTGAAGGCATCCAGAAATTACCTCTAGAGGGACCAATGTAGGTAAGCCCTTATGAAGGTGCGCTGCAGAGCAATTGAGTCCATTACCAGGGTGCTCTGTAGAGAACTTAGGCTTGCTTTCACCCACGTTGGGTGAGAATGGGTGAAATTCACATAGGGTTTGGGAAATATTCTTATATTTTAGAGTCATCTAGAAGTTTCCCTGTGTTATCAACTCCTATGAATTCGATAATGGATAAGGAATGAGTTAAGGAGCATCCTATCCTCTCATCCCTTCCTCCATGGAACTAATTCTATGTATGGAAGGCCATTCAATGTCACCATTAATGAAGAAACCTCCTTCATCTTCCTATAAATTGACCACTCATCTAAGTGATCAAGGGCTTGCTGGATTATGTTGAATTGTAAGGAGATAATGCTACTATGAGACTTGACTTTGGAGCAAATGATGTGATGCCACAAGCTTGTCTTGCTTTTGATGTCATGTGGATGGGATCCAAGCTGGAGGAATGACTTTGAATCAGACACTAATGGTTGTAATTCCTTCTTCTATATAATAAAGTGTTTGAACCTTTTCCATATTATGTTTTCTATCATAATGCTTATATGTATGAATTGCTTCTGATTCCTTTCATTTATATTCAATGGATCGTATGCTTTGATCGATTTTCATCTTCTGTTCTGTTTACAGTGTACTTTCCAAGTGGATTAAGTATGGGAAGGAGCGACAAAATCTATACAAGGGAGACGAGAGGAAAGCAGAACTATAGGTAGGCCTTCTATCCTCCCTTCTTATCTATTGCTTATAGGGAAAGTCTAAAACACTTTCAACTATTGTTCTAGGCACAACTACTTGTCTAGTGAAATAGTATTTATCTGTAGATGCTAAATTCTCCAAAACAACTATCCAACTTTGTTCTTTTCTCCTTTCGAACATCTACACATGCATCACATCCAAATACCCTCAGATGTGAAAGAGAGGGTTTCTTACCAGTCCATACCTCTTGTGGAGTATTATCCTCCAATGTTGATGAAGGTGATCAGTTGACTAGGGAAAATGTTGTCTCCACTGCCTCTACCTAGAATTCCTATCCTAACCCGACACCACTGAGCATGGTACTTTCCCTTTCCATCAATGTCTTGTTCATTCTTTCTGCAACTCCATTTTTCTCAGGTGTGTATGGAGTAGTCTTCTACTGTGCTATACCACACTTCTTACAGAATTCTTCAAATTCCTTCTTGCAAACCTCTCCACTATTATCTATCCTCAGCACCTTTATCTTCTTCTCTATCTAGTTTTCCACCGGAGCCTTAAATTCTTTAAACCTATCAAAGACTTCAGATTTATTCTTAAGGAAATATATCCATGTATTCCTTGAGAATTCATCCATAAATGATACATAGTACATAGACTTACCCAGTGATGGAACCTTCACATGTCGAAACACATCACTGTGCACAAGCTCCAATATCTGTTTCACCCCCTTACCACCAGAGGGGAAACTTACCCAATTTTGCTTCACATATACAAAATTTTCATAGAAATCAAAATCCAGAGAGATATTAGTCATACCTTCCACCATACCTTTACCATGAAGTGTTAAAAGTCCCTTCTCTCCAATATGTCCAAGCCTTTGATGCCATAGCATGGTCTTTTCTCTAAAGACCACTAGATTTTCTCCTCCACTTTCAAGAACCACAGAACTATTGCACCCATCAACAACAGTGCTACCTTATAGCTTGAACAGAGTTCTAATCAGAAATCCACGCATCAATACCAGTGCTCCCCAAACCATCTTGCAGGTATCATTATCGAACACTATTTTTACACCTACATCATCTAGCTTGCTTACAAAAATCAGATTTCTGGCTAATGCAAGAATATGCAAAACACCCGAAAGTGTTCTAATCCTTCCACCTCACAACTTCAAGTTGAGTTTTCCACGACCAACAATTCTATCATTCTTGTCATCCCCTAAGAAGACATCACCACCATCATATTTCTCATACTCGCAGAACAACTCTCTATGGGGAGTGAAGTGAAAGGATGCACCTGAGTCAATCAACCATGCCTCATGATCTACATGTGAATTTGAAGAAGAAGCCAAGTACACATCCCCACCTTCATCTGAGGTGGTTTTCACCTCTGTAGAAGGAGCATCATCAGATCCCTTTCCTTTGTCAGGAGCTTTAGATTTACAGTCCCTTTTGTAGTTCCCTTCCCTTCCACGTTTCCAACACACCTTTATAGGTTTTCCTAGAGATTTAGATCTCCCTCTAGATTTAGATTTCCCACTCGATGACTTATTTTTTATCCTTTTCTAGGACCTTCCTCGTATAGACAAGGAATCACCATTTTGGCTCTCCATATTTTTCCATCTCATCTCCTCCATCGGTAAGGATAAGACTATTTCATCAAACTGCAAGGCAGTTGCATTACTACCTATTGCAATAACCAGACTATCCCACGAATCTGGTAGAGAACACAACAAACTAATGCACTTATCTTCATCTAAAATTTTAATATCAACAGATAATAACTTACTTACCATAGTATTAAATACGTGCAGATGCTTTGTCACTGAGTCTCCATATTTCATCCTCAGGTTATATACCTTTTTCGGTTAGAACAGTTTATTCACCAAAGACTTAGATTGGTAAAAAGTCCCTAACTTGTCTCACAAAGCCTTAACCCTAGCTTCCCATGATACATTCAGAAATACTTAATCTAAGGCACACAATCGTATTGTTCTCTTTGCCTTCCAATCTAGCTTCTTCCATTCTTCATCGGACACCCCTATTGATTTAGTACCCAGATCTACTACGATCCACTGATATTTGTCCACCAACGGATCCTCCATCTTGAGTTTCCACAACTAAAATCCTGACCATTAAATTTCTCGATCTCTATATTTCCACTACTTTCCATGTTCTTTCACCACCTAAATCGATCCCATAGATCTCCCACTGAACAGGGTCTACCATAGGCCCAAGCGAAACCCCTGAGCAACAAAGGCATCCCCTTGAAACCAAAACAACTCTCATACCAAATCTAGGTTTTAACCCCGTATAGAAATTCCCTACATAGGAATTCTAAGAATAGAAAATAAACAATGCGAGAGCATAACACATAAAACACATATACACAAAGATTTTCCCCTGGATCCCAAAATCGGTGCTACTAGCTTGATTTTTCATTATGTTCCTTTCAATGTTACAATACATATATATACATGTTGAAGCATCTAATACCATGGACTGAAAACCATCGCGCCCAAAACCATGTGCGAAGACCATGCACAAAACCATAGGTAGGTTCGTCCCACCTAATATAGGGTCCAAAACAAATTTTCCTGGGGTGCCACCCCGGACCCCCTAGAGGGGGGATAACTTCCCCCCTTAAACCCCTTGTGGCTCCCCCGCTGTGCAATCGGTGCAATGAAGGGGGGGCTCCACCCCCCTCTAACCCCTCGTTAACTAGGGGTGGTAGTCGTGGAAAGAATATAACACAACCCAACACAATCCCAAGTTTGATTTGATGATCTTAAAATTATTTTTTTGTTCACACCTTTACTGAAACTTGTTGATTTCAGTCGAGATTTTTTTTTATATCTTGCTGGCTTGGAGTCTTCTTTATGAATGGTTCTCATCCAAGAGGATGTTATGCGCAATGAACATCCTATTTATTACCTTAGAAAAGGCCTGATTGGTCCTGATCTTCACTACTCCCATTTTGAGATGTTGGCTCTCGTAGTTGTCATTGTTGTACAATTCTTGAGGCATACATTTTGCTCTGAAAGACTACTATCGTTTCTGTCTCCAACCCCATGAAACACATCCTTAGCCGTCAACTCATAGGGGAGGAAATCCCTAGATTTCACTGAGCTTCTTGCTGAGTTTCCTCTAACTGATGAGGAAACAATGGCCATGCATCCTTTTCCTGATTACTCCTTGTTTGTCATTAGTACTTCTGACCCTTGGTATGAAGACATTTTTTTGTATATCCAAACATAGATTTTTCGGTCCGAATTGTCTCGTGATCATCGTTGTCGTATCCGCCATCAGTCTTGACACTATCTCATTATCGATGATACTCTTTACCATTGTGGTGTTGAAACTATCTTGCGATGATGTTTTACTCATATTGAAGTTGAACCTGTCTTCAATGATTGCCATGCAGGGGCATGTGGTGGTCATTTATTTGGACTTGCCACTCCTCAGAAAATATTGCACACAAATTAATTTTGACCTACACTTTTTAATGATTGCATTACAACATTCGAAAAATGACATTCATGTCAAATATTTTCTTGTAATATGTGTGCTCAGCCTACCCCATTACATCCAGCTATTTCTATCAGACCTCTTTCCCAGTGGGGAATTGATTTTGTGTAATGTAACCCACCCTTTGCCCATGCTAATCACTATGTCACTGTAGTTGTTGATTATTTCAACAAATCGGACAAGGCTATGCCTACACGTCTCAATGATGGTAATATTGCTACCTTATTCTTCTTCAACCATGTCATCGCCATGTTTGGTGTGCCCAAACCCATCGTGACCGATCATGGAAAACATTTTAAAAATCACATGATGCAGGAATTAGCCACCAAGTTGGGTTTTCACCATGAACATTCCTCACCTTTTTATCCTCAATCCAATGGTCAACTAGAAGCCACCAATCGAACTTTAAAAACCATGTTACAAGGGGTGGTAGGAAAACATAAATCTAACTGGAAACTTATGATATTCTCTACTTTATGGGTATATCGAACCTTAGTGAAATTTACCATTGGCTTTACTCCATTCCAATTGGTTTATGGGGTTGAGTCTGTTCTTCCTGTCCAGCGTCAAATCTCTCCTCTTGAACTAGTTGCCGAGTTACTCCCTGACACCTCAACCAAGGAAGAATATCTTGTACAACTCAAACACCTTGATGAACAACACCATCTCTCCATCGTCAATATCAAAATTCATAAGAAGAGAGTTAAGGCCCAATACGTTAAATTTGTTCGACCTCGTGTTTTTACTTAGGGTGACATTGTTTTCATTTATGACCAAGAGAATGATAAGTTAGGTGATGGTAAACTTGAACCCCTGTGGCCTAGTCCTTATATTGTTAAACGAGTTCTCAAGAAAGGTGCATATGAGTTAGTTGATTATGAAGGGAATAAACTACCAGAGCCATGTATTGGGCTCTACCTGAAACATTACTATGATTACTCTCTTCACGTGGTTGCTTGTATATAGTGTTTATAGGTGTGATTTTGATAAGTTTTATTCTACTTTTCATTAGATATTTTTGGGTTTTGTGTGTAATTCATGTATCTGGTCTTTAGTGAACAAATGTCAACACCCTCACTTCCTTATAGAGGCTTTGTAGATGGTGCAAGTTGTCACACTTGGAATGATGCTTCTATGGCTTGGGTCCTCTTTTCACCCACTGATGAGTTTGTGAGTTTGGGGAGTATTTTTCTTCACCCTGTGACAAATAACATGGCTGAATATACCGCTGTCATTGAGCTCTGAATGTAGGCTAGTCGCCTTGGCATACACGAGTGCCACCTAATTGTTCAGCTTGACTCTTAGCTCATAGTGTCTCAGCTCAACCGTGTCTATTCTGTAAGGAATCTAACTCTCCTACACTAATATTTGAGGATACGTCTCTTGGAATGTTCATTTCATTATATTTACTACATGCATATTCCTCGAGACCAAAACTAGTCGACCGAATCATTGGATAGTTATGTGTTAGATTGGAATTTTTCACATTCATAAATTTTGAACCATTCACATGAACAATTACAAATCTATTATACATATCTAATAGAAAAACACATAGAATCCTTTACTTTATTATATAAAAAAACTTCGATACATAGTTCAAAAACTGGGAAATTGAGGCCCTGGCTATCATGCCATACTTATGTACAAATATAAAAAATAGCACAACCCTATGCTATTGCCCACTCAGTGGTGCTCATGATAACATAGCACAGCATTTAAAATGTGGCAGAGAAGGCCTCAATGACGAGATGAAGTGACTCCTATGGTGTGCCTCTGCATGTGTTTGGGGGTATCAACTATGCTCATCAGAGGAACTCCTAGTGTGAAACCCTCCACATTATGCATGAATTCCAGTAGCTCCTCATCCTCCTACCACACCACCTCCACTAGTACTACTAGGGCAAGGGAAATTCGTACATGTCTACTCAGTGGGAAATATACCATAGGGTTTATGGGCACTACATATCCATAACAAAAGCATCATCTCTTAGAAACTTTGTATCCATTCCCAAAAAAAAAAAATTTCCAAAAATACATAAAAATTAAAAGACATGAAAATTCAAAACATTTTTACCTCCTTCGTCAAAGTCTTCACCAGGGGGAAGGGATATATATGGGTCTCCCTTGAATTTCACCTCATCATATGGATATTCATTCACTGACAAGTTCATTTCTCTCAAGCACTTCGAGTAGGTGTCCGGGAACTAGCTACTTATATCAACACCCTCATCTCGTTGAAAAAATAGAACACCATCTCATCATGCAGGGTTCTCTGGGCAGTGGGTAGACCACATAATCCAATGTCATGGGTCTCATCACTAAAATATTCTCAAAGAAAACTCTCACTAGTAGACTCCCATATCCACATATTTGGGTTTCCCCCCTCTTTAACGTTTTCAGCTGAGCCTTGACATTAGCCAAGACCTCTTCACACTCGTTAAACAAGGTCAGCTCTAGGGATATGATAAACAACTCTAAGTGTGGTATTGTCACTATGTGGGGTGATTGGGTCCCTTATACTCGAGTCAGAATGTATGCTAGTGTGCGTAGTGTCTGGTCTCTTATATATTTTATGAACATTTTACTCTTGTCTTCTCCACGACATGGCCTACAATGGGTATCCCTCATGCTTGCAATGGTTACCCCACTTGTACTGGGAATAATAGACAACACTACTAGAGACCCTCACCCTTATAAAGAGGTAAGGAAATATATGTCTGAAACTTCTATGGTAAAAGTCTCTGGATCCAATGTAAACTGTTGAGTGGATACGTCCCACCAACGTATGATGTTTGCCAGTAAGAAGGTCTAGTTAGTCATACCTGGGACCATGAAAAACTTCAACAACCCAAAGTCCCTGAAGGCATTAATTGCTAGCCCATGGCCCATGGCCCATGGATTGAATTTCATTTTGAGTATGTTGTCTTTCTCTCCACTCTGACATGATTGCTCCTACACACAACCATGATTTATTAGTCATAGCCATTATGAAAAGACATAGTAAACACACAAAGAGTTGAATTGGCAAAAATTAATTTTAAAAATGGATATTTTTACCCTAGTTGTTTTCTTGCAACAGGAAGATTTCATCCCTAGATGTTGTCATGCTCATAGCATGAGAGCGTTTGGGATCTTCCTGATGAAATTTCTCCCTTACACGACTGCGTCCGACATATTTTCCCCAATGAAACTCAAACCAAATAACAAACTCGACCATGGCCTCCCAAACCAATGCGTAATTGATAGAGAGGGATGGATTTGACGTACTGTTGGGTACTAAATTGACCCCAAAGCATCAACTTAATCCTCTATCCATTAATTCATCAACCTAGGATTCATCTTTTTATTACAAGGTTGTCAACACAGTCTATGCAGGGATAGTGCTTTAAATTACTAGGGCATATGTAAGACTAATATAAAGCAAAGGCTATGAAGGAATACTTTCAGAAAATACTAGGTCTTATCAAGCTATAAACAAGAATAAATCGCTATGCAGAAATCATAGAACTATTTAGCTATTTCTTCATAAAAAGATATTAAATTCCACCAAACCAACAATCCTCATTACAATGAGAAATTTCATAATAATGTATAATGCTCTTCAAAGGAAATTCACTCTTAATCACTAATTACTATAATCACTCGTAAATGCTAACAGTAAAGCATGGTAATGGAAATTCACTTAGTTACAAAGTAAATCTGAAGATGCACACAACTGAATAATAAAATCTGAGAACTCATCCAACGAAATAGTAAATATGAGCATTCACACAATTGAATCGTAAGTCTAAAGATTCACATAGCTGAATAGTAAATCTAAGAATTCACATAGGGAACAACAAGTCATTCAAGTGAAAAGTAATAAAAGGTAATAATACAAGGAAGACAATGATCATTCTAGTGACTGGGCCCACAGTCTCTGGAAGTAACTGTCTTAGAGAAAATTCAATATACTAGATTAAAGTTGAACCATCTGAACTTTCATTGATATCAAAATGAATTACAAAAGGGTCTGTAAAACTTTAAGGCAGTTATGTTGTTCAATCACCTTTTACAGTTGGTGAGAATAATCAAAATCATCTCTGGTTTACTGAATTTTAATTGCATTTATATATTACAATGTATTTCTAATGCTGGAATAGTAAATCTATCCTAAGAATCGGAAGATTCTCAGGATTTCTTATTTAAACTATAAAATCTTTGAGATAACAGATTGTATCCTCTCCTTGACTGTCCCATGCACATAGGCACGAATCCTTAATCAACATGCCACGATTAGCCCAATGGTTCTTCCATAACTTGGTTCCTCTTCAGTGATTTGAGGGAACAACAATCATCCATCAAATATCTCTTGTACATAAATTAACCCAAATTGTGAATTTATGATATCTTAAGTATTCAAATTAACTCATTAACAAGGTAGAATACTAAGATGTTATTAACTACTTTCTAGAGCTTCTATCTCTCAAATTATTATAAATTGAACTTAAATAACTTGAAAAATGAATCATTAATTGAAGAAACAAAGGGAAGAAGCATACCAATTCCATGACCCAACATCACTCCCCAGCTTACCTTTTTTCATGCCCGTATGCAAAGAGAAGATTAACATGAAGGAATGTTAAAGATTAGGTTGGCCAGGGTTGTTCACCATAGTGCCAAAACCCATTTCTCTTTTGGATTTCCCAGAAGGATCTAGTCTAATCTTCCTCAGAGAGATCATACTCAGGTTTGTAGTCATCTGCAAGGTACCAGATGATGGGGCTTTGGTACCTGCATCTGCTCCATTTAGGTCCTTTGTGTTGGAAATAATACTGAGAGGGGGGGTGAATCAGTATTATCAGATCAAGAATTTTTCTTTTTCATAATCAGATTTATATACGCTACTTTAGAGAGGGGAATTAGCATGTACACACAACTGTGTTTAAGGAAACCAACATTTATGCAGTAAGCTTATGGTTGAGTTAATTCATCATATGTTGATCTTTAATCAGTGCATCAGTACTTCATCAATCATTAAATAGTAACCATGTGCAGTATAAACATAATAAAACATTACACATAAGCAACAGACATGAACACCAAATTTTAAGTTGGAAACCCAATGTGGGTGAAATCCACCTGTTGCTGTCATCTCTGTCTTCTTTTAATAATAAGAAAATCTATTTACAATCTTGTATGGGTGCAGACTCATACCAGTACACAGGCTTCTACCTGCAGAATGTTATAACCTTCTCTCGCTCTGCAGCTTCTACTAGAAGGGAGCTACAACCCCCTAGCTCTTGTAATAGCCAATATGTTTACTAGTACGTAGGTGCCAGCCTACAGAAAACTCCACTCTTCCACTAGGGACCACGTTTAATGAATTTTTAGATTGGATGCTCTTGGCACATAGCAAGACATATGAAGACCTTGACTCATCAATAACCCATCAGAAATTTAGAAACTCAAACTTCATCAACCAACATGCAGCTAATCCGAAACAATCATATCACTATCATCAGAACACTGTGTTGAACCCAGAAACCTGTATCAACATTCAGAACCAAATGAAACCTCAAAAATTCATGTGTCAAATTGTATACGCTACTTCAATGAAGAAAACTTGCATGTATATACTACTTCCTTCAGCCCAACCTGCGTATACCTCTAAAGATCCAGAATCATAAAATCTCTGAATCACAAACTGTACCAACCAACAGTGTACTGAACATCTACTGTCAACTTACAAAACTTCACACAGGAAGGCAACAAAAAACACTTCTTCTCACTTATACAATCAATCAAATATCAACCTCCTTATGCATTTAGATTTACATTCAGATCTAAAAAGACTTCATTGAGAGACAACATTAAAATAGCAGCAACAATAAATTAGCAATACCGATTTGATAGATCAGTCATCTCTGAACATCAAGCCTTTCTTTTGTATACGCTACTTGAAAGAACAGAACCTACATGTATACGCTATTTTTCCAAGATGAACCTATGTACAGATATGCAAATATTGACTTAGAACTTTGCTACAATTCCAGACTTCAGAAAAACCCAGATCATGATAGATAACGAATAAAACAGACGTAAAACATTAGATCTAGCCTCAAAGAATATCAGATCATTCAAGAATAAGTCATTTCAGGTCTCATGATCCTGATCCAATATTAAACTCAAGGTACACATAAATATTTCAGATCTAGTCCCAAACATAACCCTGCAACATAAAATATACTTCAAATAGAATTATTCCTTAGAATCTTATTCACTTGCACATTTGGCCTTATGATCCTCTCTTCTTTATATAGTTTTTGACCTTTCTCAATACCATAAACTGAATCCACTTAGGACTAATACCTTGGATCAAATACCACTAACTGAATACCTCAGACTAAATACCTAGGGTCAATATGATGGTCCAAAGATACCTTTGACCAAATACCTCATACCAAAACCATTGTTTCCAACATGTATGTGCTTTGCCTTTTGTGTGAGTGTGTGTGTACGTTATACACTATTTCTGTTCTGAGTACCTGCATGTATACACTGCTTGGACTAAGTGAACCTACGTGTATCTCTTATACTACTCTTACATCATCTTCTTCATTCAACTTCTTTATTTTAATCAATACAACTTAGTTCCATCTTCTTGATCCTCTGTACCACTGCCCTATTGCCTCTGAATATTCCTGTTAGCCTCTTATCAAAACTGAGTTGACCTATAGAGTTTCCATCAAGGAAAATACTTGTATCATAATGCCAACAACCTTCCCCTTTGGACTTGATGGCAACCATGATGGTGTTGACTACTACAAGTTGTAAAGACTGTTAGAGATACCATACAACACCAAAATACCAAAATACTCTCCTGCTTTGACATCAAGGGCAAAGGGTGAACCACTCTACTCTCCTTCTTTGCATGATGCTATCCATATGCCCCATGAGTACATGCCAAGTCTGCAAATAGATGATTCAATATAATAACATGACACTATAACTCAACAAAGTGAGTATGACCTCCCTATGACCACAAACTCATACATACATCAATCACCAAACCAAGTGGGGATACACCATATTTGACTCATCTACCCAAACAAGTGGAGATATACCAAAGTTTATAAATGAATGAAATACAACAATTATTACATCATCCATCCCAAGGATATTGGGGAAATAAATTACATCATATGACCAATATAACTCATTGAAATATAGCCATGATAGAAGAAGTTATACCACACTAATGACTAATGCAACTAAGAAATAGCTGAGTTTAGCAACCATAATGCCAACAATGTGGAATGCGAACACTCCCCTTGAACCTATGCTACCACCATCTTTTTTGTTAGAAAAACATATATGCGCTTTCAGCCAAGGAAACCCACGTGCACCCGTGCATATACTACATGAAACCAGTGTGTAGTAAACTTCCTCTGAAAAACTGGATTTAACAACAGGCTGATGCAACAAAAACTCCCAACTTTTGTCTAGGATATTCAAATGTTTCTCTAGGCAGTGGTTTAATGAATATATCAGCAACCTATTCTTTGGAGGGGACATACTCCAATTTGACCTTTTGTTCAAGCACTTGTTCTTGTAGAAAATGGTACTTGATGGGTATGTGCTTGGCCTTGGAGTGCATGACTGGATTCTTTGAAACACTGATGGCACTTGTATTATCACATAGAATGGAGATGGGTGAAGTACATGTGATCTGAATGTCTTGCAAATTTTTCATCATCCAAAGTATTTGTGTGCAGCAAGATGTAGCCACCACATATTCTGCTTAAGCTATAGATAAATAAATTGATCTTTGTTTCTTGCTAAACCAAGACACTAACCTGGAACCCATATAGAATGCACCACCACTAGTGCTTTTTCTATCATCAACACTTCCTTCCCAATCTGCATCTGTATATGCATGAAGAGTAAGATCTGCATCTCTAGGATACCATAGTCCAAAGTCCTAAGCTCCTTGAAAATATTTGAAAATTCTTTTGACTACCTGAGGGTGTGATTCCTTTGGATTTGCTTGGAATCTTCCAACTATTCCTATTGCATGCATGATGTTAGGTCGGGTACCTATTAGATAAAGTAGACTACCAATCATGGATCTGTAAGTTGGTTGATGTACCGATGCTGATTCATCATTTGAGCTCAGATTGAATCCTGTTACCATTGGAGTACATACATGTTTAGAATCTTCCATTCAGTACCTTTTCAAGAATTTCTTGAGATATTTGGTTTGTGAAAGAAAAATACCATCTTTAGTTTGCTAAACTTGTAGACGAAGAAAATAGGTAAGTTCACCAAGCAAGGACATTTCAAATTCTTGCTGCATTACTGAAGCAAAATTCTAACTCATGGATTCTTCATTGCTACCAAAAATGATATGATCAACATAAACAATAATAATTAGCAATTTATCATTTTCAATCTTTGTATATAAATTTCTATCTATAGAACCTTTTGTAAAACCTTTTTGGTGTAGATATTTGTCAAGGCAGTAATACCAAGCCCTTGGAGCCTATTTCAGACCATAGAGAGCCTTTTTGAGTCTGCATACAAGTTTTGCATCATTTCCAAGAATCAATCCTTCTGGTTGTTCAATATAAACTTCTTCTAAATCTCCATTAATGAAGGCTGATTTTACATCCATTTGGTATACTTTGAATTTTCGAAAACTAGAAAGAGCAAGAAACATTCTTATGGCTTCAAGTCTGGCAATAGGTGCAAAAGTTTCTTCAAAATCTATACCTTCTTGTTCAGCATACCCTTTACAAACAAATCTGGCCTTATTTCTAATGACTTATCCATTTCATTCAGCTTGTTCTTGAGTATCCATTTAGTTCCTATACTATTTTTATCATGAGGTCTAGGAACTAATTCCCAAGTGTCATTCTTTTCAATTTGCTCAAGTTCTTCATCCATGGCCTTGACAGAACATTCATCTTTGCATGCTTCATTTACATTTCGAGGTTCAGTGGAGGATAATAATGCTAGATAGCTTGAGGTCCCTGTAATAGTTCTTCTTATCTATACACCAGCCTCCCTTTCTCATAAAATTTGAGTTTCTGGATGATTTTTCTGAACATACCTGGATGAAGTCTTTTCTTCTACCATTATATCTTCTTCTGGTGCTTCATTGGTTTCTTCTTTAATATAATTTTGATTTGATGTGGGAAAGTAATCCCCATCTTCCTCATTGTCATAATCTTCTGTTGATTTGATATGTTTTGTATTTTTGCATGCTTTATCAACTACAACATCAATGCTTTCAACAATTTTCCCAAGTATTTTATTATGACATTTATATCCTTTACTTCTAGAAGAATAACCAAGAAGAATCCCTTCATCTGCTCTGGGTTTAAACTTACCAAGTTTTTCATCAATCCTTTTGATAAAACATTTTCTTCCAAAAACTTTAAAGTATTTTACAGTATTAGTCTTACCATACCAAAGTTCATGTGGAGTTTGAGTGCTATTTACCCGAACATTTGCTTTGTTGAGAATAGTCATGACAACGAATGTAGCTTCACCCCAGAAGGTTGCAGGAGTTCCAGATTCATCTACCATGGCTTGAGCCATTTGTTGAACTGTTATGTTCATCCTTTATACTACACCATTTTGTTGAGGCATTCTTGCAATTGAGAATTTCCTTTTTATTCCATGTTGTTCACAAAATTCAAATAATTCATCTGATATAAATTCCCCTCCTCGATCAGATCTAAGGCATTTGATTTTTCAATCTCATTCATTTTCAACCAAATCTTTGAAGGCTTGGAACTTTTCAAATGCTTCATCCTTATGCTTTAGAAGACCTATCCAACACATTCTAGAAAAATCATCAATGAACAAAATAAAGTATTCTTCTCCATGAGGTGACTTTTTCCTTGTTGGTCCACATAAATTAGTATGGATGATGAGCCCTGGAAATGGGTAACTATATGGGCTCATTTTGCCTATTATTCTCATTTAATCCACCATTCTCCATAGTTTTATGCATGCTTTTGAATATATTTATGTTAATTTAGTGAATGGGAATAGTCACTTGACCACAAAGTCTAATACGTGCTTATTGCAGATTTTTGGACATTTTTGGACCAAGATCAGGAATTTATGAGCAGATTGGCAGCCAAATTCGAAGAAACAAGGCTGAGGATTTATAGGAGGGGTGTCTCCTGCACTAAATTACTCATTCCTCGAGTTCTCCACCATCAGCTCGGAATTCAACAACCCACCAAAGATGATTTCAAGGGGCAACCGAGCAGGTCTAGTGAAGTGGCTGATTAACTGCAGTTTTGGGCAGCCAAGCTCCTAAAGTTAAGGAGGACTGTTGGGAGTCCTTGTTTGCATAAGTAGGAAGGCTTCAAGCCTTAGTACTTTAGCCATTTGATAGTCTATTTTCACACTTTACTGCAGCACTGTATCAGCACATTTTCGAGCTTCTTCTTGCAGACAGTTTTTGTGATGTAACTATTATTTTTTGATCAATGAAGATGAATCCAGTTTTGCACCAGCTCTAATATTTCTTAGGAGGCTATGGCTCTTGGATTTGGGCCCAACCCAAGTGTCCAATACCTCCTTTGTGTACTTTTATGTGTTTTTCTTGCAATCATAGAATAATTTCTGTTATTTAGGTTAAAATCTTGCTTTGTTACTTAGGTTGTTTTTTATGATTAAGATAGTTGTTCATGCCTCAGGTTGATTCGATAGTTTGATAACAGAAAAGATCCACAAAAAGGCTACCAAGCAATCCTTGATCTCCTTTCTCCCTCCTTGGGACCATGAATTGAGACCAAGGCACACTTGCTACCACAAAAACAATGTTTTTTGCCTTCCAATGCAATTGCTAGTGTTAGATTTTGAGTTGGAAAAATTGATATCAGTTGTGTTTTCATGCTTAGATCTATTCTTACTTAGTTTCCATAGCTTTCTTGCATGATTTCCTATCTATAAACTTTTGTTCATCATGTTTCTGGTTTCTAGGTCAGAATTAGGTCAAAATAGATAAATCTCTGTTCTTTTAGTCTTTTCTTGGATCAGTTTTGAAAGGTAATGTGCAAAACACCTGTAAGACACTCCAACCCATCCTTCCTCCATCATACAACCTACTCCAGTCCCCCGCTCAAGATTTCTTTCCCTCATTCGCCACACTTTCCCAACTTGCCCTAATTTCTACATTTTTGTGCAACATTGCTTTCTTCATCCTTGAATAAATCCAACCATCCTCATCACTCTTGAGCTTAATCTACCAGGTCCTAGATCCCTTAACCTCCCTAAACACCCTTCATTTCCACTTTCCCACCATTTTTCCTCCATCAACCCTCTAAAAACCACTTTCGGCCTGTTCCTGTATAATTTCCTATAGAATTTCCTGTAGATCCCCTACAGCCTCCTGTAGAAGTTCATGCGAGTGATTTTTTGAGATTTGAGCATGGTGGAAATCTCCAGAAGGGTGCTAGGGACCCCTTAGGTCCTCTCTACACCTTCCCAACCTCCTGTAAACACCCACTCCATTTCCTTTCGCCAATAAACGTCTTCACAATAAAAAATAGTTAAAACACATGCATAATAATTCTACATAAAATTGCTCACAAATACAAAAAGATGATCTTTCCATATTTTCCTTTAGAAGTAGCTTAAACACATGCATTTTACCTTTGCAATAGTCAATGGCATCCATTTCAGTAGCTTACATTTCTTTTCTTGCACAAGTAGGGTTAGTCGGTAAAACTAGGGTTTGCATTTCCTTTCAACTTTCATCTTCTTTCTGCAAGTAGACTAGCCTCTTTTGGGTTAGCTTTCATCCATCATAGTTAAAAGATTCTTCTAATAACTCATAGAAGTTGGCTTAAGCTCCTAGCGAACTTATGCCAGCTGATCAAGTGACAGCCTGCAGTAAGAGCTAGTACTTGTGCATATAGCACCGTCGCTTCCAAGTTTGTTATGAACTATCGGGTTAATAAAAGTAAAGTAGGGAGTCCCAGTAGTTGCAGCATCATTGCTACAATACTGGAGCTCACCATATTTTTGGTGCCGTTGTTGGGGAAGCATCAGATTATTTTGTGATTATTGTTTTTCTTCTATTTTCTACTACAACCTTCAGCTAATTAGTTTATTTCAACAAGAGTAGAGTAGTTGTTTCATTTCCATTCTGCAATTTCATTTTAGCAAGCGTATATTAGCATTTCCTGCTTTCATTTCAATTCCACAATTTGATTTCAGCAAGCGTAGATTAGCATTTCCTGCTTTCATTTCAATTTCGCAATTTCATTTCAGCAAGTGTACATTGGTATTTCCTGCTTTCATTTCAATTCTGCAATTTCATTTCAGCAACATAGATTAGTCCTTTCCTGCTTTCATTTCAATTCTGCATTTTCATGTCACAAGATAGATTTCAGTTAATTGCAATTTGCAATTCAATCTATTTCAATTTTTGCAAGTACAAGAAGAAAAAAGAAACAAAAATCACCCAGAAAACAAGGATTTCCTTTCATGCCTTGTAGGAACAAAGACAATTCAGGAAAATTCCTACCAAACACCCCCACCACATCACTGAGTCACCCTTCTCTCTTCTTTGGTGGCAGTGATCCAGAAGAACCTATAGGTGAACCTCCAGAGATATACGAAGATCCTATAATAGAAGAAGAGCAAGAAACCATTCCTCCTGAGACCATGGCTGAAAACAGAAATGGTAGAGGAAATGGGGAGACAACAAAAGGTGCCTTTCCCATCCGAGAGACTAATGGGGACACAAAAATGAAAAAAATAAGTCCCTCAGCCTTACCTCACATCCATGGATTGACTACTGAAGACCCTGATACCTTCTTGTTTGAGTTTGCTATCCTTTGTCGAACTTATGACTATGCAGAAGATGAGCAAAAGTTGAAACTCTTTCCTCTACCCTCAAGGATGCAGCACTACGCTGGTTCATGGGCCTACCTGGAAATAGTATCACAACTTGGGCTAAAATGCAGCAAGCCTTTAACAACAAATACCGGGACTACTGTAGGTCAAAGGATACAAAAGAAGAAATTTTTCGAATGACCATGGGAAGTGATGAATCTTTAGAAGACTATGAAGAGAGGTTTCAACTCAGTTATAAAAGGGCCAGGTGCACACTTGACCTCGAATCTCTGAAGTTGGTTCTACTTAGAGGAGTTCCTGAAGACCTTCTAGATACCCTCCATTAGCTGGCTGGGGGAGATATCTACCGGTACCTTATGATGACATAAAGACTGTGTTTAGAAACCATTCTAGGGTAGCCAGAAAGAGAGGTAGGGGAAGTCAACTCTTATCCAGTACCCCCTTATCTAGTTCATTCCTTAAAAATGAGTTTGCAAATTAGATGGAAGATTTCAAAAGTGAGATGAGATAGACCATTGCCATGCAAATGGATACCTTGCAAATCCAAAAGAAGCAAGAGGAAGCCGAGAGGGCTTTGGCCATCTTTTGTCCCAAGTGCACCAGAAAGCATCTTAGGAACGAATGTTCATTGCACTCTATAGAAGTGTGTTTTGTCTGTGAAGAAGACCATCCTACAAATCCCTTCCTTGCCTGGATTTAAAGCTATGTACCAAGGGGCTGAAGAAGCCACTGAACCACTCTACTCCATGAAGCAGAGGAGGCCACATGGACCCAGACCTTACCAGCAGGGAATGCAAGGGACATCCCAGACTTATTACAACCCCAATCAAGCCACTTCCATGCCTTCTTGGCCCCCCCTACTCATCCTCCCTGGTCCACACCCCCTCCTTGGTCGTATCCTCCTCAATACCATACTCAACCAGCTGCTCACTCGTTTCATTCCCACACTTAGCCACAACCTCAGTGGAATGCACCTCATTAGGGGTGGAGGCCCCAATACAACTCTGCTCCCACTCTTTTGCCTCAACCACCTACTCAACCACAACCATTACCTCCTGCTCCTTCGAGACAACCCCAGATACCTACTCAACCGAACCCGAACCCTAATAACAGATAGGCCCAGCAGGTATATACTGGAGAAACAACATGCCCTACCTATGCTGTGGAGATTCAGGAGATCAACCTACGATCTAGGAAGGTCCTCCCAGATAGCCAACCTCCTCCTAAGGAGGATGAGGAAGAGAAATAGGAAAGTGAACCCAAAACCATTACACCCTTTCCTGAGAGACTAACTGGAACCACGCAACCAAACCCAAAAGAAACTGAACTTCTGGGAGAACTTAAACAGTTGTGTGTGAAAATACCACTTCTCCAGGCTATAAAAGATGTACCAATCTACAACAAATTGATCAAAGAGAAGTGTTTCAGGCACCCAGGCAGGCGCAAGAGAGATGCCCCAACTATCAATTTCATAGGACAACTGTCTGACCTGATGTTGGGACAGGTAATCTGTCCAAAATATCTAGACCCTGGGAGTCCTGTAGTCGATGTCCACATAAATGGCACCATAATCCCCCACACTTTGATTGATCTAGGGGCTGCCACTAATGTAATGACTAGGGACACTATGCTCAAACTCAACCTTCAGAGTTCCCTAAGAAAGACCTCAACTGTACTGTAGTTGGCAGACCGCTCCACTGTGACTCCTGAGGGGATTGTGGAAGATGTCATGGTCTCCATTGTTTTTTGGGAGTACCCTACTGACTTCTTGGTCCTTCAGCCAAAGGAAAAACTCACTGGGTATCCCCTCATCTTTGGAAGGCTTTGGTTAGCTACTACAAATGCTTACATCAGTTGTCGAGCTGGGAGCATGACCACTAAGAATGGGCATATGTCCAAACAGCTAGCCCTATATCCTCCTGCCTAACCTCTGCTAGAACATGACTTACCTCTCTAGTTGGAGGAGGAAGATGAGGATGAAGTCTAATCTACACCATTGTGCACAATGGAAGCCACCAGGGGAGGTCCTCAAACCGAGGATGATCTTATTGAGAATTTGATTCAAAATCCACCCCCCAGTGTACTGCCATTAAAAGAGTTGGTGGAAGAAACCCAAGCCAGTGCTTTAGTTGATCTCTGTGTGGCTGATCCGACCTCTCTCCAAATTAAGAATGTGGAATTTGGCCCTGAAAGAACCTTGAAGATCAACTCATCCCTATCCCCCTCTCAGGAGAAAGAGTTGTGTATCTTACTGAATAGCCATTTGGATTCTTTTGCTTGGAGCTATAAGGAGATGAAAGGAGTCCACCCTTCATTCTGTACCCATCACATTTACATTAAAGAGGATTGTAAACCAGTCAAGCAACCTCAAAGGAGGATGAATCCAGCCCTTAAGGACATTGTCAAAGAAGAACTGCAAAAGTTGTTGGATGCAAGATTCATCTACCCCATCTCTGATAGTGAGTGGGTTTCTCCTTTGGTGCTTGTGCCCAAGAAAAACGGAAAGTGGAGAATCTGTGTAGATTATCGAAAACCTAACAAAGCCACCAAGAAGGACCATTTCCCTTTGCCTTTCATAGATCAAGTGTTGAATGGCCCGACAGGGAAGAAGTTCTTTTCCTTCCTAGATGGGTTTAGCGGGTACAATCAGATCCAAATCAGACTGAAAGACCAAGATAAGACCACTTTCACTTGTCCATGGGGCACCTCTTCCTACCGGGTCCTTCCCTTTGGGTTGTGCAACGCTCCTGCCACTTTCTAGAGAGCAGTACTGAGTATGTTTGTTGAGTTGTTTCATGGTTCAGTGGAAATCTATATGGATGACTTTACCCCTTATGGTTCTAACTTCCAAGAAGCTCTGACTAACCTGAGGAAAGTTTTAGCCAAGTGTATTGAAATGAACCTGTCCCTCAGTCCTGATAAATGTGAATTCCTAATGACTGAAGGGACCGTGCTAGGTCATACAATTTCTCAGCAAGGTTTACAGGTGGATCCCAACAAGATTGCTATCATCCAAAGGGTCCCGCCTCCTCAAAAAGTAAGAGATGTTCAGAGTTTTCTAGGCTTAGCAGGATATTATAGAAGATTCATTAAAGATTTCAGTAAGCTAGCCTCTCCATTTTTTGGTCTTTTGGGAAAAGATGTTGAGTTCATATGGACTGACAACTATCAAGAGGCTCTGGATGCTTTGAAAGGTAAGCTGATAACTGCCCCAATCTTAAGAGGTCCAAACTGGGCCCTACCTTTCCACATTCACATACATGCCTCGAACAGAGCCATAGGAGTAGCCTTAGGACAAGTTGAAGAGAATCTACCGTATGCCATATATTTTGTCAATAAAAACCAGTCCAAGGCAGAATTAAACTATACTGTAACCGAGAAAGAGATCCTGGTTGTAGTCCATTCCCTAAACAAGTTCAGACACTACATCACTGGCTATCAAACATTCGTGCATATTGATCATGCTACAATTAGGTATTTGATGAATAAACCTGATGTAAATGCTCGTATCATTAGATGGTTACTTTTATTATAGCAATTTGATTTGACCATTGTTGATCAACCAGGTAAGGAAAATGTTGTTGCTGATTTTCTGTCTAGACTAGATTTGCCTGCAGGTGATGAAGGGATGGTGGATGATCAAATGCTAGATGAACACCTGTTTGCTATTTCAGTACTCTCTCTATGGTTTGCTGATATAGAAAATTAATTGGTTTTAGCACATTTTCCGCCATACCTGTGCTCAAAATAGAAGAGCAAGATCGTGAGGAAAAGTGCCCCATTCACTTTGATTGGGGGCAATCTTTTTAAACTTGGCCTAGATCAAATTTTGAGGCGATGTGTCAGGGAGGGGGAAGTTTTTGACATCCTCCTAACCTGTCATGAGGGGCACTATGGAGGCCACTTTGTAGCAAAGAGAACCACCTTCAAAATTCTACAGGCAGGGTACTATTGGCCCACTCTTCATCAAGATGTCAGGAGATACATAAGCCAATGTGATAGATGTCAAAGGATGGAGAAACCTACTCCAAAGGATGAGATGCCCTTGTAGCCTCAACTGACTTTCAAGCCATTTGAGAAGTGGGGCATGGACATTGTGGGTCCTATCAACCCTCCTTCAAAAAAAAAGTCCTACATCATTGTGTGCATGGATTACCTAACAAAGTGGGCAGAAACAAAGGCAATCAAAGTAGCAACAGATGAAAAATTAGTTGAGTTTTTGAGGAGAATATCTTCTACAAGTTTGGCTACCCAATAAAATTAGTCACAGATCAAGGAAGTTAGTTTACCTCTAACCTGATTGAAGACCTACTCACTCATCACAAGATTAAGCACAGAACTTCCACCCCTTATCATCCGCAAGAAAATGGACAAGTGGAAGTTACTAAGAGGGCTTTGGAAGGGATTTTGACTAAGGTAGTGAGCAGCAGCAGAAAATATTGGCAGATCGCTTGGTTGAGGCCATCTGGGCCTATAACACTGCTTGGAAAACTACAACAGGTTTCACACCCTACGATCTGGTCTATAGGAAGAAGGTTTTGCTGTCCATAGAATTTGAATATAACACATTGAGGTTAGCATTTCAGTTGGACCTAGATCTCAGCCATGCACAACAGGAAAGATTACTTCAGTTGAATGGATTAGATGAATAGAGAATGCAGGCCCTTCTCCACTCAGAGGTAGTCCAACTTCAGAGAAAGATATGGCATGACTAGCACCTCAAAGAAAAACAATTTCAGCTAGGAGATTGGGCACTGCTATATGATTCAAGATACAAGGATTTCAAGGGCAAGCTAAGGACAAGATGGCTGGGACCATATACAGTGGAAACATGCAATGAAAATGGTTCAGTCCTTATTCAGACCATTGACGAAGAAGCCATCCCCATGCTCGTCAATGGGCATAGATTGAGGATCTACAGGAAGCCCCTTTGCAAGAAGGATTCATTGAGACTCTTGGAAAATTAGTATTGGTAGTGGAATAGGTCCCTATCTCCACTCCACCTACACCATGAGAAAAAAAAAAAACAAAAACCGAATGAAAACAAAAAAAAAAAGAAAAAAAGGAAAAAAACACAGAAAAAAGAAAAAGGAATAAAAGATCCTTGGGCGAAAACCTCTTGGAGGCGCCCAGGGTAGACAATGAGGGTGAAAACCTCCTGGAGGCACCGCAACTGTCTCAGACTAAAAAAAAAGAAAAAAAATAAAAAATAAAAAAAGAAAAAGAAAAAGAAGAAAAAATAAAAAATAAACCTAACTTCTTTTGAATAAATTGCAGGTTGCAGGAAGGTCATTACAGGTTTTAGGAGGATAGCACAAGACAAACATAGAGGACATAAGAGGCTGCATGCATCCCTCACAGTCCATTCCTCCATCACCATTACCCTTTCCCAAGATTTTCTCTCATTTGATTTGAAATTTCACCTCCTACAGGAAACTCTGTATCTTCTACAGGAGGATCCTGTAGAATCTACAGCAAAGCCGAAATCGATCTCAGAAGGGGACCCGAGGGTTGGGAATCTGTCTATGAGGCTTGTGAACCTCCCTTCCTCCATCCCTCACCATATTTCACCCTTTTCCATCTTTGTACACCTTCATTGCACTCGTTTTTATGTCCCTGCCCAGTCACACATAGAAATTCTGTTTCCTTCATACTGCAAACACAAACAAAAATTTTAATGACAAATCAAAGCAGCAGCCTTTTTCACTCACCATACCTGATACCTTCCATCTGTGATTCCTTATCAGCCAAGACCCTCCTCAGAAATTGTAGCCATCCTCAGTTATTAGCTTGAATTTCAAAAGGAGAAGCAGCTACAGGAAATCCTACAGGATTCCTGTAGCAGCTGATCCCTCTGAAACACATACTCCAGAGATAGGGTCAGAAAAGTATGGCATATGAAACATGCATGGAGCTCTGTTTGAATGTTTGAACATCAGCAATAGCCTGAGGCTAAGCATGCAGAGTGCAAGTAGCAATGAAGAAATGGGTTCAAAAATCTGAAATATGCATAACATGGCCGCGACTGCACAGGTAAGTACCTAAACCTATTCCTAAATTACATGAATCATATTTCAAGGTTGCATGACTATGGGAATGGTTTCGATTGAATGGAATCGGTGGCCAGTTAACTGGCTGCCCTAGTTCAGTTACCCATCCTCGTGGAATTCAAACGAGCCCCGTCAAATTCAAAACTGCCGATCAGATACGCAACTAGCACATGTGGTATGTCCATTCAGGAAGAAATATTTGGGACTGGTAGTGGTGGTGGCAGATAATAGGAGTAAGGGAGGTGATGGTGGTCAAACGACATGTAGAAAAATTATGACTGTGACGTAGGATCAACGGTCCAGTCTGGCCACCTCATCTCCTCAGCACGAATCATGCCAGTAGTTAAAAGATAGCTCAGTTAAGACATTCACCACCCTTTGTTTATTTTGCATTCAGGACATTCTCGAATCGAGTACACGCCTACCACTTCAAAATAAGCTAACCAGTTGTCTTTCGCCAGTTTTCTGCTTTTTTTTTCAAAAGTCTCCCACCTATTGGGCTGTATAGGAGCACATTTTCATTCTTCAAGAGCCGGGAGATTTCTACAGGAAGGGTTCTACAAGAAAGGCAGAGAACAGCTCTGCGGAGAGAAAACCCAGGATTTTCGTTGAAATTCAAGCTCAAAACAAGGTAGGCTCAGGAAAAATTCTTTGTGCATGATTTGTTCGAGTAAGGTGGCGAATTGAACATGGCATTAGATTGAAAAAAGAGAGTGAAAGTCTGCTTGTGCATTTAAAAAGTGAAAGTCTGCCTGCATATTTCCCTGAGTCTACACAGTTTCTTTTTTCTTTGCATCCTAAATCTCCTCATCATTTTTAAAATTCTCCTGTAAGGAAGATACATGCAGCAATAGAGGCTAGCCTATGTGTGTTAAAAAAACTGAATTTGCATATCTATCTATGTACTGAGAAAAGAACTTGTGTCCTCATCCTTTGTTCTGTAGAAAAAAAAATTCTTTTCATAAGTAGAGAATCAAATTCAGGGTGACAACAATTTAAAACAGGGGAATTGCTAGCATTTGATGTTGTAAGGAAGCACACGGGAAATTCCTTCTTGGGTTCAGAAAAAACCAAATTCAGCTATCCTCTATTTTAGTGATTGACTATTCTTTTTTCCACCTGAGAATTTTCTTTTCTGGTTAAAACACAAAAAGAAGCACTCAACACCATCCCAGGAGGATTCATGAGAAGAGAACCCTTAAACTCTAGCAAATTGTATGAGCACCTCGAGGTGGTGGACCTTTTCACCAGGGAAAACTGGATATCCTTCTTTGACAGAATTCAAGGTTATGATGAGGAGGTGACTGAAGAGTTTTTGATGTTGCTAAGACCACATTCGAAGACACATGCCACTGTTAGTTTTAGGGGTTTGACCCTAGAACTTACACCTGATTTCATCAGTAGAATTACTGATCTCCCATTGGGGCTCCCTTGGAGCAAAGAGGAGAAATCATTGGGACAAGTTGCTAAGAAAACATTTTTTCTGCCTGAGGATCATCTTGTAGAAGAAAAAAATGGGGTCAGAAGGACAAGCTTGCCTTCTCTTAGGAGTGAAGTCAGTTATCAAATAATGAAGTATATCACATGTGAAGGGAGGTTCAACATCATTTGTGGTTATCATTTCAGGTTGTTACTTGAATTGAGGTATGAGATGGACTTGCCTCCAGCTAGAAAACTGAGCATCCCATATTTCTTCCTTCAGTCTTTAATTGAATGTGGTAAAAAGCTAAATTTAGGGGTCTCAAATTAGTTGGCCCACCATGGGCTCATCAAACTGTTGTGGAAGATGCCTTACACACCTATACTATCCCATTAGCTTGGGAAATCTTCAGAAATATGTCCAAGGATGATACCATCAGAACTTTGGCTGAGAACCTCAGCCCATCCAACAGTGATGAGGGGGAGAAAAATGAAGAAATTGAGAACAACAATGATGAGGGAGCACAAGATGTTTAAGCAGAGGGAAAAATAGAGGAAGAATAGAAGGAAAAAGAGGAATTTGACAAGACTGCTGAGCCTAAGATAGAAAAGGAGAAAACATCAAAAACAGAGAAGGGAGAAAGGACAAAGATTGGAAAGAAAAAGGCCAAGAAAGCCCAAAAGAAGACTGCCACAGCCAAGGCAGGCATCCAACAAGAGAAAGAAAAGACACACCCTAAGATATCAATGACACAAGCAGAAATAGTGGGCATAAAAATTTCTACAGGAAGTGAAGGAAAAGAACAACAGAAAGAAAAATCCCCTGAAATGTTGGCAAGGGAATCAGTAGCTATGCTTGCTGGATTAAGCACACCTGAAAAAGAAAAAGAAAAAGAAAAAGGCAAACTTCCATGTACTTTAAAGCCAGAAAAAGCACAAGGATCAAAGTGGGCAAACCCCAGCCACCATCAAAGGAACCAATTGTCATTAAGGACTCACCCAATAAAAAGAAGGAAGAGTCTCATTCCAGAATAACTATCACCTATGAAAGAGGAAGCCCAAAAACCTCCACATGGAAAGAGAGAATTAAGTTGATGAATTCAAAGGCAGTTCTACAGGATGCTGAAACATCTCCACAGGAAACTCTAGGCAAGTTAAAAGAAACTAAGAAATTGGAGGAGAAGGCAGCCAAACAGTCACATGGGGAGAGAAAGGCCAAAGAAATACCTGAACCAACCCCTCAGCCTAATTTGGGCTCATATTACAATCTGTTAGAGGGTGGGAAAATCATCACACAGAAATTTGTTGTACCTTTATTCTTTGAATTAGAAAAAGAGAGGGTCATAACACACACATGGATGAAAATCGCCAAATCTAAGGTAGTTGAGGACATAGGCCACATGGAGCACAAGCTAAAAGAATTAAGAGGGGAGTTGGCCATGGTGAGGCACATAGAAGGCAGCAAAAGAACCCAGCTACAAGAGGAGAAAGAGCTGCTGAAAAAGCAGTTGCAGCTACAAGAAGTTCATAAAGAAGATAGGCTGTCCATTTTGGGAGGGCAGCAACAGCAAGAAGGACCTCTAGCAGACAAGGAAACAACCGAGAAATAGCAGAAAGAGGTAGAGCTACAAGCTGACGTTGAGATGCTAACGAAACTACTACAAGAAAAGGAGTCTCAAGCAGGAGAAGAAGTACAGGTTTTAAAACAACAATTGCAAGAAAAAGAATCCCAAATGGCTTGCATGGCCAGCTGGGCAATAGAAGCCTTGCAATGTAGGCAACCTACTAAATCCTATGAATTTTATCTTAAAGACCAATGGTTTCCATTTCAAATTAACACATTGGCCCAAAGGGGCACCATTCCATTCCAGAACTACAATCAGTTTATGCATTTGTGTTACAGTAGCTCAGCTGAAGATAAGGCCAAGTTAGCAGAATTCTATTTACACCACTTGGCACTTTTGAACATGGATCTATGGGACCCAAACACTGCATTAGGAGATCTGCAACTCATGGCCATGGCTTCTTGGTTAAGCCATGAGGAAAAGAGGGCAGTAGAGATTCAGAAGATTATGGCTAAGGAGCTAAGTGAGCCACTCATGATCAGGGTAGAACTAGAAGATCACTCAACTCTTATATATTCCCATCGACACCTTGCAGACAACCCTCACATTAGACCTGACTATGTTGAAAGGCAAGCTCAGGCCATTATTCACTTTGAAGACATGGAAAGACTGTTTGGTGATAATTGCATTCATGCTTGCACAAGGAGATGGAACACATTGTCCCATAGCCTGAAAATAATAGAGTACCACTCCCCAACCAGAATGAGGGAGGCTATGAGAAGAGTACTCCTATACAAACAATCAATGTAGAACTTGAAAGCCAATTGGATTGAACTTAAGTTCAGCCCTCCACTATTACTAGGGCTGCTAGAAGGGGTCAAGGAAGAAGAGGAGCAAAGACAAATGGAGGAAGTAGACAGAAAGGCAGGTTTTCATGAAAGAGAAGAGGACATCACCTTAGAGGCCTGGGATGTCAGAGAAGTAGTCAAAGCAATCAAGGATGATGAACTGGATTAGTTGCTCAGAGGATGAGCAACACATTCAGCAGGGGGTTGATGATGAGCCCCGGAAATGGGTAACTATATGGGCTCATTTTGCCTATTATTCTCATTTAATCCACCATTCTCCATAGTTTTATGCATTATTTTGAATATATTTATGTTAATTGAGTGAATGGGAATAGTCACTTGACCACAAAGTCTAATACATGCTTATTGCAGATTTTTGGACATTTTTGGACCAAGATCAGGCATTTATGAGCAGATTGGCAGCCAAATTCGAAGAAACAAGGCTGAGGATTTATAGGAGGGGTGTCTCTTGCACTAAATGACCCCTTCCTTGAGTTCTCCACCATCAGCTCGGAGCTCAATAGCCCACCAAAGATGATTTCAAGGGGCAGCTGAGCAAGTCTAGTGAAGTGGCTGATTAACTACAGTTTTGGGTAGCCAAGCTCCTAAAGTGAAGGAGAACTATTGGGAGTCCTCGTTTGCATAAGTAGGAAGGCTTCAAGCCTTAGTAGTTTAGCCATTTGATAGTCTATTTTCACACTTTAGTGCAACCCTGTATCAGCACATTTTCAAGCTTCTTCTTGCAGACCATTTTTGTGATGTAACTATTATTTTTTGATCAGTGAAGATGAATCCAGCTTTGCACCAGCTTTGATCTTTCTTAGGAGGTTGTAGCTCTTGGGGTTGGGCCCAACCCAAGTGCTCAGTACCTCCTTTGTGTACTTTTATGTGTTTTTCTTGCATTCATAAAATAATTTCTGTTATTTAGCTTAAAATCTTGCTTTGTTACTTAGGTTGTTTTTGATGATTAAGATAGTTGTTCATGCTTTAGGTTGATTTTATAGTTTGATAACAGAAAAGGTCCATAAAAAGGCTACCAAGAAATCCTTGATCTCCTTTCTCCCTCCTTGGGACCATGAATTGAGACTAAGGCACACTTGCTGCCACAAAACCACTGTTTTTTGCCTTCCAATGCAATTGCTAGTGTTAGATTTTGAGTTGGAAAAGTTGATATCAATTGTTTTTTCATGCTTAGATCTATTCTTACTTAGTTTCCATAGCTTTCTTCCATGATTTCCTGTCTATAAACTTCTCTTCATCATGTTTTTGGTTTCTAGGTCAGAATTAGGTCAAAATAGATAAATATATGTTCTTTTAGTCTTTGCTTGGATCAGTTTTGGAAAGTAATGTGTAGAACACCTGTAAGACACTCCAGCCTATCCTTCCTCCATCATACAACCTACTCTAGTCCCCCACTCAAGATTTCTTTCCCTCATTCGCCACACTTTCCCAACTTGCCCTAATTTCTACATTTTTGTGCAGCATTGCTTTCTTCATCCTTGAACAAATCCAACCGTCCTCATCACTCCTGAGCTTCATCTACCAGGTCCTAGATCCCTTAACCTCCCTAACCACCCTTCATTTCCACTTTCCCACCATTTTTAATCAATCAACCCTCTAAAAACTACTTTTGGCTTGTTCCTATAGAATTTCCTATAGATCCCTTGCAGCCTCCTGTAGAAGTTCACGCGAGCGATTTTTCGAGATCTGAGCACAATGGAAATCTCCATAAGGGTGCTAGGGACCCCTTAGGTCCTCTCCACATCTTCCCAACCTCCTGCAAATTCCCACTCCATTTCCTTTCGCAAATAAACCTCTGCACAATAAAAAATAGTTAAAAGACGTGTAATAATTCTACATAAAATTGCTCACAAATACATAAATATGATATTTCCATATTTTCCTTAAGAAGTAGCTTAAACACATGCATTTTACATTTTCAATAGTCAATGGCATCCATTTCAGTAGCTTACATCTCTTTTCTTGCACAAGTAGGGTTAGTTGGTAAAACTAGGGTTTGCTAGTGTTTGCATTTCCTTTCAGCTTTCATCTTCTTTCTGCAAGTAGACTAGCCTCTTTTGGGTTAGCTTTCATCCATCATAGTTAAAAGATTCTTCTAATAACTCATAGAAGTTGGCTTAAGCTCCTAGCGAACTTGTGCCAGCTGATCAAGTGACAGCCTGCAGTAAGAGCTAGTACTTGTGCATATAGCACCGTCGCTTCCAAGTTTGTTATGAACTATCGGGTTAATAAAAGTAAAGTAGGGAGTCCCAGGAGTTGCAGCATCGTTGTTGCAATACTAGAGCTCACCAATGGATAAGTTCAATAGGCTTACTGGATGACCCTTATTTTTCCATGAAGTGAACTCTGCTTTGCTTCTCGATTTGACATGGTTTGCATATTGTATTTTCTAGGATGTTTATATATGGAAGATCACGAGCAACCTTGAGTCTGCATGCTTTTCTTATTTGAGAAAAGCTTAGATGTCCCAATCTTCTATGCCACAACCAGTTTTCATCATTTTTTCTTAGATAGCGTTGTTTTTGTCATCCTTTGAGTATGTATAAGTTGTTTGGAGTTATTGTACCTTTGATCACGATCTTTCTTGTATCAAGCTCATGAACAACACATCCATTTGATCGAAACACCACATCATTTCCTTGATCACACATTTGACTGAAACTCAACAGGTTATGCTTTAAACCATTTACATACATCACATTTCTAGCTTCAGACTTTTCTTTCAAGAAAATAGAACCTTTACCTTTTATGACAACTAGAGTGTCATTTCCAAATGAGACATTATTTTCCTTTTCTAAGGCATTATATGAGTGAAGTTTCTCTTTGTCACCTGTCATATGTTTGGAGCATCCATTTTTGATGTACTACTGATTTTCTTATCCTTCTGCATACAAGGCTATATCAGATCTTTTTGTTTCAGATTCTTTCCTTCTCCATATCTTGGGATTTAATGGTGTTTGCTCCTTTTGAGGTGTTTGTTGAAATTTGCTCTTGCATTCAAATTCTTCATGACCAAAGTTGTTACAAATTAAGCATTCTATTTCATGTTCAAGAGGAGAAACGTTCTTGTAGGAACTTCTCTTGATCCCTGTTACATTCCTTTCATTTTTGTGCTTCTCTAGACATGATGGTCTTGTAAGCAACACATTAAGCAGCTTTGTGCCCAAAATTATGACATGAAAAAAATTGCCCATTAAAGAAGTTTCTGCTACTATCGAACCTATTTACCTGTTGATTGTAGTTTCTATTGATATTTAACTTTGGAGAAAATTGACTATGATTTGCCTCAGGTTGGTTGTGGCTTATATTGATATTCATCCTTGGAGAAAATTGAGTATGATTTACCCGGTGATCATCGTTATGCCTTTGCTGATGATTGTCATACTGTTCACTGGGCTTTGCTGCATCAAGATAGCTTTTGGTGGAGGTTGACGACTTCTGTGATTGAGATGATTCTTCAGTATATCCAAGACCTGTCTTTATCAAAGGAGAACACTGGAATTTGATAATTTCATTTAAAGTTTCTAATCCTTTAGTAAATCTAAGATTAAGATATTTTGTTTCCTTAAGATGTTTTCTTAGACCCACAATTTCACATTTTAGTTTTTCATTGTGTTTTTCTTTTTCAGCAAGTTGGTATGTCAAGGTATCTATGATCATATTCTTTTCTTCTAATTAGAGTTTGAGTTTAGATATTTCTTCATGAAGGTTTTCCGCTTCTAAAGCATCCCAAAAATCATTGTTGTCATAAGCCATGAGAAGTCGATAATCATCACTATTAGATAAACCATCACTAACAATTTCTAAACTATCCCAAAAATCATCGCTATCATAAGCCATGAGAATTCTATAATCTGACCAGTTTCATCTTCATCACTAATAGATAAACCATCCTTATCTTCATGAGTATAGTAACTCCTTCTATTCACAACTTGTTGCCTATTCCCTTTTGCATATTCCTTTCCTTTTTCATATTTATCTTTATGAGGACATCTGGAAGCATAATGACCGACTCTACCACAAGCAAAGCATTTGAAAGGTAGCTTATCTCTGAACCATCCAAAACCCCATTGAAGCTTCCTGACAAAATTTACCTCATCTTTTTCTTCTGAAATGTGTCCTGATTCATTATGTTCTTCCTTTTCTTTTCCTTTTACTGAAGCTTTAAATGTGGCTTCTCCCATATCTAATGTACCTCCTTTTCTCATCTTAAAAGCAGTTAGGATTCTGTGAAGCTATGTCATAGTGATATTCTATAGATCGTATTTTTCTTCTATGGAAAACACTTTTGATTCAAATTTAGCAAACAAGGATCTAAAAATTTTCTCAACTAAAGTAACTTCCTTTATTTCTTCACCCAGATTCTTCATACAATTAACAACCTCATATATATGTAAGAAGTAACTAGCTATATCATCATCACTATGCATCTTAAGAGTTTCATATTGAATTCTAAGAGTTTGAAGGTTAGCACATTTTACCTGAGAATCTCCTTCGTAGCTCTGGACGATTTTGTCCCATATCTCTTTGGCTGATTTGAGCTGCATGACTTTGAAAAATTCTGATTGTGACAAACTTCACAATAAAGTATTGACAGCTTTGGCATTGGTTTCATATTTCTTTTTACCTGCCGTGTCTATAGGAATTTCTGTTGTAAATTTATATCCTCCTTCCACAATTTCCCAGATGTCTACTCCAAGAGATTGTAGATAGGCTGTGGTTCTTATTTTCCAATAAACAAAGTTGCTCCCATCGAAGATTGGTGTTCTGATGGATCCCATGCTTTCGTGATTATTCATCTTGATGGATCTTCCTTCAAGCGATCAAGCTTCCTCCAAAGAACTTGGCTCTAATACCAATTGCTAGAAATAATACTGAGAAGGGGGGGAGGGTGTTGGAATCAGTATTATCAGATCAAGAATTTTTCTTTGTCATAATCATATTGATATATGCTACTTCAAAGAGGGGAACTAGTGTGTACATATAACTCTCTTTAAGGAAACCAACGTTTATGTAGTAAACTTATGATTCAATTAATTCATCATATGTTGATATTTAATTAGTGCATCAATACTTCATCAATCATTAAATAGTAACCATGTGCAATATAAACATAATAAACCATTACACATAAGCAACACACATGAACACCAAGATTTAAGGTGGAACCCAACGTGGGTGAAAACCACCTGCTGTTGTCATCTCTATCCACTTTGAATAATAAGAAAATATGTTTACAATCTTGTACTGGTGTAGACTCATACCAGTACGCAGGCCTCTACCTGCAGAAGGTTACAACCTTCTCTCATTCTCCAGCTTCTACTGGAAGGGAGCTATAACCCCCTAGCTCTTGTACTAGCTAATATGTTTACTAGTACATAGGTGCCTGCCTACAAAAAACTCCACTCTTCCACCGGGGACCATGTTTCATGAATTTTCATACTGGATGCTCCTGGCACATATCAAGACATATGAAGACCTTGACTCATCAATAACCCATAAGAAATTTAGAAACTCAAACTTCATCAACTAACATGCAATTAATCAGAAACAATCAGACCATTATCATCAGAACACTGTGCTGAACCCTGAAACCTATATCAACATTCAGAACCAACTAAAATCTCAAAAATTCATGTGTCAGACTATATATGCTACTTCAATGAAGAAAACCTGTGTGTATACGCTACTTCCTTCAGCCCAACCTGCGTATACCTCTAAATATTCTGAATCATAAAATCTCTGAATCAAAAACTGTACAAACCAGCAGTGTACTGAACATCTACTGTCAACTTATAGAACTTTACATAGGCAAGCAACAGAAAACACTTCTTCTCACTTATACAATCAATCAAATATCAACCTCCTTGTGCATTCAGATTTACATTCTAATCTAAGAATACTTCATTGACAAACAATAGGAAAATAGAAGGAACAATAAATCAGCAATATTGATCTAATAGATCAGTCATCTCTGAACATCAAGCCTTTCTTTTGTATACACTATTTGAAAGAATAAAACCTGTATGTATACACTCTTTTGCTGAGATGAACCTACGTACAGATATGCAAATATTGACTCAGAACTTTGTTGCAATTCCAGACTTCAGGCAAACCCAGATCATGGTAGATAATGAATAAAACAGACACAAAACATCAGATCTAGCCTCAACCAATATCAGCTCATTCAAGAATAAGTCATTTCAAGTCTCATGATCTTGATCCAATATTGAACTGAAGCTACACATAAATATTTCATTTCTAGTCCCAAACATAACCCTACAACATAAAATATACTTCAGATGGAAGTATTCCTTAGAATCTTATTCACTCACACATCTGGCCTTATGATCATCTCTTCTTTATATATTTTTTGCCATTTCTCAATATCATGGACCGAATCCACTTAGGACCAATACCTTGAATCAAATACCATGGACTGAATACCTCGGACTAAATACCTAGGGTCAATATCATGGTCCATGATACCTTGGACTAAATACCTTGCACCAAAACCATGGTTTTCAACATGTACACGCTTTGCCTCCTGTGGGAGTGTGCGTGTACGTTATACACTATTTCTATTCGGAGTACCTGCGTGTATACGTTGCTTGGACTAAGTGAACCTGTGTGTATCTCTTAAACTGCTCTTACATCATCTTCTTCCTTCAACTTCTTTATTCTGATCAATATACCTTAGTTCCATGTTCCTGATCCTCTGTACCACTGTCCTATTGCCTCTGAATATTCCTGTTATCCTCTTATCAAAATTGAGTTGACCTATAGAGTTTCCATCAAGGACAATACTTGTATCATAATGCCAACACTTCGGCCAGGACCAAGTGAGCATACTCTTTCATTCTACTTTTTTCCATTTGAAAATTTATGTAGTTAAACGATGCCCTATTTTTTACCTCATTGGTGGACATCTTCCACCTATTTTTAGTAGCTTAGAGATCTTCTACTTTTATTTCCTCAAAATATTCCAATCCAACCTGGAGAACATCATTATAATGTTTGACGAGTGTGCACAAAGGGATTTTTGGTTCACCCCTGACCCAGAGGTCAAGACCATTCTCGCTTTCTTTGGAATGTGTCATGATATTTTGACCATCTAATTTGATTCCTGGCAAAAGAGATAAAGGCCTGGAATTTCACATCACCAATAAAGGGGCTAGGGTTTTCATCCCTCTAGTCCTCTAAGAAGAAATTATGCATGTACAGTTCGCATAAAAAGTATTTTACATGATCATCTTGCTATTGAAAAGATTTAATAAAATCAGAGATAGTATTAAATTCAAAGGGTTGTCCAGACTGAACAACTTTAACTTTAAGTAGTAGATATCACTCAAGTAAGAATAGAGCATAATTCTTGGCTAGAGGCCTATAGGACAAAGCATCAGAGTAAATGGAGAAAACCTCCTTGGTTTGTTCCAAGGCTTTCTCAAGTTGGCCCTGCACCATTTTTGTCTTTTTCTTTGCTTCCTTGAGTTTAGCATAGGTCTCATCCTCAGTGATGGACAATGCTTTAAACTTTTGTAATAAATCCTAGTGCTCCTTTTAGGGCACCACTTCTCCTTGGTATCATCTCAGGGTCTACTTTTGTTCCTCCAATATTTTATTCAACACTTGGATGGTGGCATCCATAATCAATGGGGTGTAAGGAGGTATAGTTTCTGTCTGAGTGGTCCTATTAATGGAAACCAATGATTCTGTTTGACTAGCTACCTTTTCTTTCATCACATCTGAACCCAACTCAGTTTGTGTTTTTGTAGTAACCATAAGGGTCTCCTCTGTCTAGGTTTCTATAGTAACAATGAGGGTCACCTTTGTCTGGGTTTCTGTAGAGGCAATAAAATTCTTAGTTTGGACTTTAGTCGTCCGAGTTTCTTGCCTTCTCTTGTAATTTATTTTGTTGTTCCTTAGCTAGCTTCTAAGCTACTTCACTTTCATCTGTAGTTTGCAACAATAGTTTCAGGCTCCTCAATTGTGGCTTTTTTGACTCTAGAAATAATTACAGGGCTTATAGGGCCCTTATCAGACTGAAGAATGTTAGCAAGGTCATCACTCATCCTTTGATGCTCAGGTGATGGCAGAATTGTTTCCTTGGAAGGGGAGCCAGGTTCCATAATGGTTGCAATACATTATCCTAATTTTTCTTGGGAAGAAGGGTTCCTAGGATCCTCTGAGGATTGCAACACAAAAATAACATTTGAATTGGAAGGGGAAACCAGAAAATCAGGTGTCGAAGTTCGTTTCGGCAAAAACTATGAGCAAACCACATCTTTGTCGAGCTTGAAAGAGGTTCCCATGTTTTTCAGTACTTGCAATATTTCGTCCTCATGAATTTGAGGTGAATTGTCTTGATGTGTTCCTTGAACATCAGGAGACTTATGGGATACATTTTCCTCTAGCAGTTTTTCACTAGAATCTGTGGGATTTCTTGTTTTAATCAATCTAGCCAACCTTCTCTATTTGGAAGGTAGGAGTCTATAAGATATGTTATTCTCTTTTCAACCCACGTCAACTTTTGTGAGACTGAAGTATGGGCTTGTTCCTGCATGACCCTCTCAGCTTCTAGTTGCTCAGATTCCGTAATGAGTGTTTCAGTTTGGGATGGAGGCTCATTATTTCCCACAAAATCATTCCAGGTCAACTGGGCTTGGTTTAATTCTCTGATGACTATCAAATTTATGAGGAAATGATGACTGACTACTAAATTCTGGTCTTTAGCTTTACCAACTCTATAAACAATCTTGTCCAAGAGCAAATTTAAAAAGAAGGGTTAATTTATAGTTACCTTCTTCTTCAATACTGTGAACAACTTTAGATGTTGTGGTCTCACTACATCATATCGACCATCATAGGTAATGTATCTTTTTACTACCTCTATTAACTATTTCCACAGTTCTGAAAAGGAAGTAGGTTGATAAGTTTTTCCTTTTCAAAACAACACTTTGCTAGGATCCGTGAATAGCAACCTTACACTTTGCAACCCAATATGTTTTTCTATTCACTTCTCACTTGCTATGTAGAGGCATATAGCTTCTCCCAAGACTATTTCATTAACTGGTATATGCATGCCTTTCACTGTTGTTACTCCATTGTTCAGGTTTTGTAGAAATTACAAGGTGACCGAATTGTCAAATCCTTGTAACCGAGAGAAATACTCGATCCATCTAGCCTACTTGTTCTAGAATTCTCCATGCTTGTTCAGAGATACATAGTTGAGCTGGTTCACTCCTGATCAATCGACCACCCATACTTGTTGTTTCTCAAAAAATTATTCTGAAGCTACATACAAAGTTTTAGCGAGCAATTGTAGAAAAAAATAGAAATATTCAACTATTATCTCAATATAACATATGAAAATGGAATTACTGCAATGATTAGGAATTCTTGTTAAATGTGTAGGTATCATATCATGCGTGTGATTTTTCACTCCCCCCAATAAAAATAAAGGTCGACCGTGACCTTTAGTGATATGGTAAATCGATGACATATTAATACATTAATTACCATAATGGGAAATGGTCAAATCAGGTGAGGTCACTCAGCATAGTGATGAGGCATATTAAATTTTGAGATATGTTGACGCATGAATATCTATGCGGATTTTGAAGCATGAAAAATATTTAAATCATGGGTAAAAGTGATGCACACCATAGGATTACCCTTTAAAGAGAAAATAAGATAGATTTAGCAAAGTCCCTTTATAAAAAGAAATATGCATTCCCGATATCTAAGGATAGATAATTGTTCATATAGGCTTGAATTACCACCTTAGTGTTGTAACAAATTTCCATAATATTTTGGTGATTCCTCCTTTATTTATTAAAAAGGGAAGTCAAAATCACAACGTATTGATATGGCGATTCCAATTATACTTCAATACCATAGGCAAAGCCTCTGCTTCTAGCAGGTGTCCATAGCCTCGACAGGGTTTCCTTTTAACCTCTTGATATGCCAATATCCCATTGTACTAAAAATTCATGACTTTATAAATTTCTCCAAAGACCATTGCTCTAGTGTGGTAACCAGTTGCTAACAATGCCATTCACCAGATCTTAACAAAGTGAACAAGCCGGCTCGCAATGAGACCTCTTGTCCTTTGATTAAAATGTCAAAGGACATTACCCTGGCTTGGTGACCATAATAGTAATGTCACTTTGTTAAGTCCTATGATCATGGTAGGTCGGCTCATGATGAGACCTCCTATTCTTGTGAGAAAAATATTTTCTTAGTTTCTTATTTCTTTTTTTCATAATGAAAGATTAGTGAATAGGGTGTCTCATCAGCTCCTTAAGAGTTAGGGATGGCATAAAAAGCATTGTAACAAATTTCCATTTTAAGTTGTCATTTTCTTCCCACAAATTTATGTTTGAAGGAGATCACCAGTCTATATGGAGAAGAGAAAAAAACTACCTTAGTGGCAATCGAGGTAATGTATCATGAACAGTTTATGTTACTTACAATATGAGGATTGCTAAATTTTTTGTTTTGATAGGGTTTTCCAAATCAAATAAAATATTATTCATAAGGTAATGATTGGAACGACATAATATTTGTCACCATGATAAAAGAAAAGAATGCTTCGAAATCATAAAAAGAATCAAGCAATTATAAGGAAACAATAGTTGTAAATAAAGGAACAACAACTGTGTCCAAAGGGAACAACAACTACTATAATGGTAACAGTGGTTGTGACAAAGGGAAACAACAATTGTGATAAAAGGAGCAATGGGCATTATAAAAGGAAACAATGGTGTCATAATAGAAAGTCATGCTACAAGGGAACAACAGCTATAATAGAGGGAACACTGACTGTGAGCAAGGGAAGAACATCTGTGACAAAGAAAACAACAGTTGTGACCAAGTGAACAACAACTATGATAAAGGGAACAATAGTTGTGACCAAAGGAACAACAATGTTGAAAAACAAGTTGTGCTACAAGGGAACAACAACTATGACAAAGGGAACAATTGCTGTGATAAAGGTAACTAGGACCTTGATCAAGGAAATGACAACTATGACTGAAGGAACAACAATTGTGATCGAGGGAATGACACTTGTGACCAAGTGAATGGAAATTTGTGATCAATTGAATGGTAGTTGTGTTAAATGAAACAACATTTGTGACCAATGGAACAATAGTGATGGAATAGCAAGTTGTGATAGCATTGAAAGAACAACAAGTTGTGCTGAAGAGAATGACATTTGTGACCACGAGAACAACAGTTGTGACAGAACAACAAGTTGTGCTACAATTGGTAATCCCTTTTCCCTTATTTTATTATTGTTGATGGAAAAAAAACTAAGAAAAATTCACAAAAAAATATACATTATGTACAACATGCAAAGACTTCTAAAAAACTGAACGATATGTAGCTATTGGGTTGCTTCCCCAGTCAGCTACAATATGAAAATTACAATCATTACTTATCTGATGCTAAAAATACTCTCTTGTGAACGATTGATGATATGGATGTAATCGATGTCCATTTGCAAGAAAAGAGGCACCAAATCCATCAATAGTGGTAAGTTTACTATATCATTATCATAAAGTTCTATGATTTCATAAGGTTGTAGCCATATCATCTGAATTTTTCCCAAAAAATCTTGAAATCTGAAGTCGTACAGCAGCGGCAAGTCACCTTTCTCAAATGTCTTATTTTTAGTGATACGATCATGCAACTTGGCCCTTTGTTATTGAATAAATGTTATGCATTGGAAATCTAATAGATGTGCTTCGTCCAACTCATTAAGCTGTTGTAAGTGTTGTTTTTGTGCTTCTGTGAAGTCCAATCCGACTTCTTTTGTGGTTTTGAGAGTCTTTATCTCAAACTCAATAGGAAAGATAGGTTCCTTACCAAAAACAAGGTGGTATGGTGAATGGCCAGTAGTGTTACACCATGTTGTCTAATAAGCCCATAAGGCTTCTGGAAGTTTAGTTGCCCAATTTTGACGATTCACGGATATTGTTTTAGTTAGGATTTCCTCAAGGACTTTATTAGTACTTTCCACTTGTCTGTTTTCCTGGGGGTGGTAAGGAGAAGTAATTATGTGCTTAATATGATAATTTTGCAGGGTGGATGAAATCTTATGAGTAGTAAATTGTGACCCCCCATCTATTATTACTTCTCTCGACAATCTGTATCACACGAAAAGTTCAAATAAGAAGATAATAACTGCTTCTTTTGTGGATTTTGGAAGGGCTACTGCTTCCACCCACTTAGTCATGTAATTTGTACAAACTAGGATGTACACCTTTTGATTTGATGGTGGATTAAAAGGACCCACAATGTCTAATGCCCATATTTCAAAGGTTTTTATTACTAGTTGCGGCTGTAGAGGAATTTTGTTAACTTGATTAAGACAACCCATTCTTTGGTAGTTATCACAGGTATGGACATACTTTTTGGCATCTTTAAATATTGTGGGCCAATAATAGCCCATATGGAGTACTTTGTGTCCATTTCTATGATTGAAAAAATGCCCACTATAGCTTTCGTCGTGACAAGCCTTTAGAATATCATAAAACTCATCCTCCCTAATGCATTTGTGAATTTGAAAATCAAAACCCATGTGGAAGAGATATCTATCTATTTAGGAAAATCATGAGCTAGATTGAAAAATCAATTTTCTCTCCTAGGGTGACAAATGTGCTGGAAGTTTCCCTGCTGCCAGCTAATTTTCCACTTCAGCGTACCAAGGCATCTTTACTATCACGACAAATAGGTTTTCATATGGGAATTGTTCATCCACTTGTGACAAATAAATTATTTTAGGTACTCTGGATGAGAAATCTACAATGATATTTTCTTTTCCTCGATGATCTTTGATAGTAATATCCAACTCCTGTAATAACAACAACCATCGAGTCACTCACCCATTAGTAATAGTTTTTTTAGCTAAATATCTAACAACACGATGATTAGTGTATAGAAAAACTGGATATCCTGTTATGTAATGACAAAATTTATTAATAGCATATAAAACAACTAAAAATTCTTTCTTTGTCACTGTATAATTTAATATAGCCGTCTAATAATTTTGTTGATATAATAGATAAAATATGGTTTCTTGTCTTCTTGCTACCCAAGGACAACTCCAATTGCTATGTCTGATGCATCTGATGAAATATGGAAAGGAAAATTCCAATTTGGTCCTCTTCATATAGGGGTTGTTGAAACTAGATTTTTAATATTTGCAAAAGCAACATCTAATTTTTTAGTCCACTCAAATTCATCGTTACCTGTTAAAACTTACAATGGTCCAACTATTTTTGAAAATGTGTTGTAAATCTGCGATAATATCAAACATATCCAACGAAACTACGTACCTCAGTTTTTGTAGGAGGTGTGGGTAACATAAGATTTACCTAAATCTTTATCAAATCTACTTGAATACCTGCAACAAAAATGTAATGTCCTAAAACTACACCTTCAGTCATCATCATATGGAATTTTTCATGGCTAAGGCATAATCTGGTAGCAATACATCGTTCAAGCACTTTTTCCAAATTCTTTAAGGCTTGATCAAATTCATCACCATACGAGGTAAATTTGTCCATATACAACTCAAGTCCTTCATTAATCAAATAAAAAAAAATACTCAAGATCACCCTTTGAAAAGTGGTTGGAGCATTACACAGCCCAAATGGTAAAACTTTATATGCAAATGTTCCCCATGGGTAAGTAAATGTGGTCTTGTCTTCATCTTCGGGAGTGATCTGGATTTGGTTATAACCACTGAAACCATCCAGGAAGGAGAAGAATTTCTTCCCAGTGAGAGTGTCAAGGACTTGGTCTACAAATGGAAGGGGAAAATGGTCTTTCTGGGTAGCCTTGTTGATTTCTCTATAATCTACACAAATTATCCACTTCCCATTTTTCTTAGGGATGAAAACTAATGGGGAGAACCACAAACTATCTGAAATCAGATATATAAAATTGACATCCAACAGTTTTTGTAATTCTTATTTTACTATATCCCTGGGATGTCAATTTAATTGTCTTTGGGGCTTATGAATAGCATAAGCATCTTTCTCTATATAAATATGATGAATACATAATTGTAGGTGAATGCCCTTCATATCTAAATATTCCGAGGAAAAATCTTGTTTATATCTACAAAGAATTTGGATTAGTTTTTCTTGTTGCTGGTCATCCATATTGGCATTAATATTGAGGGTCTTACTAGGTTCAATTTCAATTAGGATGCTATTATGGACAACAGTCATGGGTATATGATCATTATTTTGAGTTTCTAATGGATCGTCCTTGGATTCACTTTCGAGTATAGCTTTTAGATTTTGACACGTTGGATTCCCTATGGTAGATGGTTTGTTAATGAAGCCATTAATTATATCATCTTCTATCTAATTTTTAAATTCAAGGGCTTCATCTAATGTGAGAGGAGAGTGTAGATTTTCCTCTTGATATCTATGTGAGCATGGCTGATAATTTTCAATAGGCGGTCTTGGTTTAGCAGGCGGATATAGGATAATGTTTTTGATGGAATTTCCTTTTGTAATTTTCATGTTTGACATCTGACATCCTATATATGCATCTACTATTGCCAACCATGGCCTTCCTAATATCATAGGGTGCCCATCCAGTGTATGTTAGGCCCCTATACTACTAGTGTAACCCCTTATTTTTATTAGTACAGTCCCGTTATTATATTTTTGTACCGATGTAGTCCCCATATTGTTATTATTGTGCCCCATAGAAGCCCACTATTGTTATTATTGTGCCCTTACATTATTATTGTTATGTCAGGTCTGATTATATTATGACCCCTTAGACTCCTATATATAGAAGGAGGTCTTGTCATTTGTATCGTATAAGAATTGTTCATTTATGTAATGTAAAGGAGGTTGCCCCCTTGAAGAGACTTATTTCTAAGGCGTTGATCTATCTTTTCTATCTTTTTGTGAGCTGGTTTCATAACATTTGGTATCAGAGCTGTGGATTCTAGGGTTTCGCTGCTCCAAACAGGTGATCGTGGAATTTTTGCTATAACGTTTGTGCTACGAAGTTTTAGAAGCTAAAAACAAAACCCATTAGAGAAGAAATCTTTCTAAACAATGTATCCCAATTTTAGATCCTGTCTCACTATATTTTCGGAGATATGATATGAGGAAGTTTGGGTTTTGGAAAGCTCCAAAATTTCATCTAAAACAGGTCATCGTGGTATTTTCGCTATAACCTTTTCACTACGAAGTTTCAGAAGCTAAAGAAAAAACCCATTTGAGAAGAAATCGTTCTAAATCTAGGGTCCAAATTTCAAATCTTGTGTCGCTATATTTTCAGATAGATGATCTGAGGAAATTAGGATTTTTGCAGACTCCCGAACTACATCCTAAACAAGTGACCTTGGGAAAATCATCATAAATTTCTCTCTAAGGAACAAAGTGAAATTTCATAAGAAGTTATAAAAAGAGGATGGACTGTAGTTTTCTGTGCATAGTTTTTAGATCCTAAGGTCGAAACACTGACACGTGGCACATCATATAAGTTTGCTATACTGAAACATTATATAATCAGGTCATCTTAGGAGATTGGGCAAAACTCTTTCTTGGAGAATCAAATTCTGATGAGACTTGTAGGGTTAGAAAGAGGACTCAGAGGGCTACTGCAAGAGACAATTTCAGAACTTTGAGGTCTGAAAGTACAAAGTTACAAACGTTTCAAGATCGAGCTCCTGAAATTAAGAAAAGGCGATATGAGGAAGTTTGATGGAAAGGATCCAGTAAATTGGATACTATAGATGGAGAAATATTTTGATCTACATGGTGTACCACTGTTACAAAAGGTATGTATTGCATCTTCATATTTAGAACGAGATCAATTTTTATGGTATAAAGGGCTTTGTTCTCGTAAACCACTTGTTCTGTGGTCAATTTTCACAAAGGAAATTAGAGCACATTATGAGGATACAAAGAGCAACACCTTCTTTAGAGAAACACCACAACAATTTGAAGGAAAAATAGAAAAAGGGCTTTATTACAAAGTGGAAAGCAAAATTATGGAAACAAGGAAGTCTAGCCCTCACAACTATAAAGATGGAAGTGTTGTTTCTCCTAGCCTTCCAAAACCTACAAGGGTTACACCACAACAATTGGAAGAAGAAAGAGAAAAAGGGCTTTGTTACAATTGTGATAACAAATACATTAAAGGTTATAAGTGTGCTGAGAAGAAATTATTTTACATTGATTGTGGAGAGGAGGAAGAAAAGGATCAAGAAACGTTAAAGAAGAGTATATACACTAGGAAGCAACCCCAGAGAAAGAAGAAATGAATCCAACCATATCTTGTAATGTAGTGGCCAGAATTACCACTCCTCAAACTATCAAGATAGAAGGACATATCAAGTAGATAAATGTTCAAGAAGTGAAAGATCACATAGAGCATCAAGAAATGAATCCGACCATATGTTGTAATGCATTGGAAGGAATTACCACTCCCAAAAATCTCAATATAGAAGGACATATCAAGAAGAAAAAGATTGAAGGAGTGAAAGATCACATCAAGCATCAACAACAAGTTCTCCAACTTTTAAAGGATAACGCCACTTTGCTGCAAAATCAAATGAAACAACAGGCAGATAAACATCGCAATGAAGGAATTTTTGGATGTAAGTGATTGGGTATTTTTATGGTTACATACATACAAACAAATGTTCCTCAAGAAAGCTATTTATGAGAAGGAATGTTGGCAATACTACACACACTTGACAAATGGTGACCTTACCTAATGGGAACACACTTCAAGGTAAAAACAGATCATGATAGTATTAAATACTTTTTAGAACAAACATTATCCTCTGAAGAGCAACAAAAATGGGTCACAAAGATGTTGCGTTATGACTTCGAAATCATCTACAAAAAAGGGAAGCAAACTATTGTGGTAGATGCACTCTCAAGAAAGGATGAGGATATGGAAGCATTGTTGTGCATCATTTCTATTATCCAACTAGATTGGATAAACAAAACAAGGTACGAATGGAAGTGATCTGAACAGTGGGGCTCTTAGGCTTCTTATCTAGCTTATAAGAACCTCTCCCACTTCCAAATCTTCAATATAGTGGATGCTTATGCTTTTTTTAAACTGATTATATGATTTAAAAATATTTTGTTTTAGCTGATATGTAAATGTGCTTAATCATATATATAAATGCATATAACAGTGAATAATGTAATAGTAAAACTAACACATAAGACAACAATTTAATTAGGAGCTCACCCACAACTCTTGGGCTACATCTCTGTGAGCTCTAGTCAACTCAACTAGGCTCTTTGGGATTATGGTCTAAGTATTTTTTACAAGCACTTGGCTTAACTCCTACTGTTTTACACAAAAGCAATGGGTTCAGACACCATGTTATTCCCTGGTTCTTGAAGCTCTAGCTTTTGGCTCTTGGTTCTGAATCTAGCTCTTTGGCTCTTGGTTCTAGCTCTTGGCTCTGACTTTGGCTCTTTGGCTCTGGCTCTTCGCTCTAGCTCTTGACTCTGACTCTAGCTCTTTGGCTCTTAGTTCTGGCTCTTGGCACTGACTCTAGCTCTTTGGCTCTAGCTCTGGCTCTCTGTTTGGTCAATTTAGAGTGTCCTAAATTGCTATATTAATTGTCAATCCGGGAGTCGTAAACTGCTGAAGTGTGGCACACTATATGTGCAAGATAGCCTATTTCTTACTTTTTGTCGCTTTTGATTTTTAGTTTGTTTTTGGGTTTATCTTCGTTGATTCCCTAATGTGAGATGGCAATCTTAAAAGACAAGTATGGATATAAATGTTCAAGGCAATGCTATCCTTTAAAATGATTTCCAAAACATCAAACTTTTCAAAAAGGTTTTAAAACATGCAATGATGAAATTAATTCCTGAAAGAGAATGAAAATGTGCCACTATTCTAATTAAACAAACAGTGAACTATTGATCATGAAACCCAGTATCCTTGCAGATGTCTAAATATAAAAGAAACTGAACTCAAAGAAATCCAAAAATTGCAAGCAAAGTAAGCTAAAATCAAATTACATCAACTCATATTCTGACCCCTCACCATTCGTCTCACTCTGGCTTTCGGAGGTAATCATAAACAACTTGAGCAATCTGATATCTAATTTGCAGAAAATAAACTAGTATCAAACTACACATTCATACTTCAATCCCTCACCACTAGTCTCGCTATGGCTTTTGGAGGTAACTGAAAATGACATGAGCAATTCAATAACTAACTTGCAGAAAAATAAACTAATATCAAACTACACACTCATACTTCAATCCCTCACCATTAGTCTCGCTATGGCTTTCGGAGGCAACTGAAAATGACATGAGCAATTCAATAACTAACTTTTAGAAAAATAAACTAATATCAAACTACACACTCATACTTCAATCCCTCACCATTAGTCTCGCTATGGCTTTCGGAGGTAACTGAAAATGACATGGGCAATTTAATATCTATCTTGCAGAAAGGTAAATGAGCAAAATTGAAATAAATAAAATAGTGCTGGAACTAAGAACTAAGAAAAATAAATCAACAGAAGGACAAGAATAATTCCATGTCATTAGTCATTGTAAAACTATGTGCAAATGCCCGGGCTGCCTACTGTAATTTGGAACAAAGACACTGATCAGTTAACAACAGTATAAAAACATGTAAAATTATGGACAGAAATCAAACGTTAATACCATAAGAGGTGCAATATATACAAGTGAATGATTATGGCATAAGGAACGTAAAGAAATAAAGCATGAAACTATACAGCAATTAACAAAACCTCGGTGTGTACAGGGGCCCTCTGCACAACCTCGGGCAATCAGTTATCAACCACAAATTGAGCTTATAAACAGAGTCTTCTCATGTATTCAAAATGCAGTCATAACAAAGGAATAATGTCACGGCACAATGGGCTCGTTAACAGTCAAAATTACATTACAAAAGCTAGTTACTATGCGTATGAGAACACATTATTTATAACAGAAGATGACATGACTAATTTCCTAAAATCTACGTAGATAAAAGACACGTGAACAACCACGTCCAGGAATCTAGCATCATGGCTGCCGTGAAGATTAAATCTACGGAGGGTGGCTGTTGGATTTGGCTTATGGTGCAGTCCATAGGTGTTGATATGTCCCCTGAGATTTAGGAACAGCCACACAAGTCTTCACGTGGTGAAAAACAGAGTTTTATCACTGTAGGACTCTTATGTTGACCACCGCTTGACTACATTTGACCACGACCTTCTTTGGTGAATTCGACTGAGCCAATAGGACTCGGTCCATGTCCACATTGCTTCCAGCTTGCCCATGTGGTTTGATTTGCCTGAAGACACCTGCAATATAGACTTTAACAAAAAGGTTGCGTAAAGTGGCAAGATTCCGCAGCTTAATGAGCAAAAATCTAATTCAAACAGCAGACACAAAACATAGTTAGGAAACCACTTTATATGCTCTTTTAAACTAATATGCAATGATGTTGACAGCTTAGGAGGTCCAGGTAAATGGAAAAAGTCTAGAAAGGTGTATAGGAAAGATGCAAGTTTAGGACTCAACATACCCCCATTGTGAAGGTGTTGCATGTCCCCATGCAACAAAAATTTTGATCATCCTCCCCTTTAGTCCATGTGCTCTGAAGCTTCTGCCAGTACATCAAGTCCTCTTCTCCTCTTCCTTGGTACTACTACCATTGTGGGCTTCCTCATCAAGCATCTGAATTTGAGATTGATCAATTCCCTACTCAACTTCGTGCACTTTTTCTTTAATTTCCTATTCTTTTTCTGCCACAGTCCCAGATGCAACATAGTGTTGTCATGAATGATCTTGTCCAATCTTCTTTGCTCCTTTAATGTCTCATTTTCATTTTTAATATGTCTATTTAAAACCTCCAATTCAAAGACTTCTTGTTTCAATGATTGGACTAGAGCATCTTGTGCAGCGTGAGGCTGAGTGGATGACGTGCTTGGACCTGCAGCTATCTTCTCTAAGGATTCTATATAATCATACATCTCCTGCTGATTTGGGTCTACCTCTGGTGTAGCTTTCCTTGGGCTGACCCCAAAATCCTGTTGAGAAGGGCTGATTTCAAACTCTGGCCGAGAAGGACTCATGTCAACATCTGGCTATGGAATGGAAGTATGGTGTGGGCTACGGTCAGGAGAGGTTGCTGGAGGTTTTTCTGGGGTTTCCTCCCCCAAATCAATAAAGTGGGGCCCTTTGGGTTTTACTGTTTTTAATTTCCCCTTAAGCCTAGAGCTTCTACTCACATACTGTGGACTAGTATCTTCCTCCATACTCATACTCTGTTTTCCTTTTCGTTTCTTCTTGGCTGTAGCCACTTGTTCTTTAAGATAGGCTAACCTTTTGGACAGTGTTTGGTGATCTTCTTTTTGAGAAGGCTCCGCATTTTGAGATACAGCTTCTATTTCTTGTTTTCTTTTTGATTTTCTTTGGTTTCTATCCTTTGTTCTTTCTAGCCTCTCTTCTTGATCAATTTCTTTGGTTTTGCTAATAGGAGGATCTTGAATTCTTACACTTTTCTCCTTTCTCCTACTCCTTCTTGGTGTAGTGCTTTTAGGTGCCTCGGATGGCTCTTGAAAGTATTTTCTCACCAAAAACCGTTCCCAGGTATCCCTATTTTTCTTCATTTGGTCCTCAATTAGAATTCTCACAAGCCCATGATGATACAAATAGGGCTCTATGTCTTCTATATTCTTTTGGACTATTGTGCACATCTTTTTCAAGCTCAGCAATAAAAAGTAGGGCAGATTGAAGGTTTGGTTCTCTAAAAAGTTCATCAATAACTGGGTATGATACATATACATTGCCCCAAAATGGCCTTCACAAGTAATGAACTTTTGAATGATTAATAGTAAGCTGGCACACTCCTCTTTTAAAGCATGAACAAGAATTCCTCTTTTGAATATAGTTACATCCATACCTGGGTTGCGTAATATGACTCTCCAAGCCTACTCATCCAAGCTCTTGTTCTTGAACCAGCATTCACCTTCCTGGGGAAGTTCTATAGCAGCTGCTATGGATGCCTCGGTGATTGTAAACTTAAGGTCCCCAATTTCCACCACCTGGTCATTAAAAGACCTCGCAAAAGCCTTTGTAATCTCCTTGTTGTAGCCCTTGAGCTTTTGAATAAACCGTAGCCATTTTACCTTCTTCAGTATGTCTTTCATTTGCGGGTATCCTTCCAAAAACTTGGGCCCTTCCGGTTCTGCCCTCAACAACCGACCCATCCTTCCTTCTGTTCTTAAAATTCGTCTGCTTGAGGAGGGTTTAGCGGAAGTGAGATGGCTGGTTATGGGAGTGAACAGAGTCTATGGAAAAAAAACAGTGACTGTGAGTAGAAAAACAGAGGACAGACAGTGGAAATGAATTCATGAAATGGGTGAAGGCTTATGTGAGCAAGGTGGAAATGCAGCCGTGATGTTAATAGAACAGTAGGGGGAATAAAGTACATATGGTAGAATTTTAAATTGGGTGGCCGCAAAGTAGATATGAACACGTTTATGAAATGGCTGCGGATTTTGTGCGGCTGAGAAGAGCCGTAGTCAAATCGACCACGTCCTTATGATTACAGGTGGAGTGTTAAAATGCAGCCAATACAAATTAAATCTAAAGGCTAATCATAAGACCGTTTGGAAAATAAATGCATGGTTCGTGGAGGAATGTTGTGGAATGGTTATGGAGCTATCATGGTAATCATTGCATATAGTGGATCTTATGGTTTAATAACTATGCAAAAATGTGTTTTGATTGTTATTTGAAGTAAACTTTTACTCGTACCTTGGAAGTTTTGCCATTTGTTTGTCCATGATCAACTACTCCTTATTGATGCCTTTAGGTGCTCCATGTCTTCATAATATGTCCTCGGACATACCTGCATTTGCTTTCATGATTATTGAACTAACATCTTGACTGTCAATTTGAAAAACAAAGTGGTGGCTACGGAAACTGCTTCTGGCCATGGAAACTGATTCCAGCTGCAGAAACTAATACAGCAACCACTTGACTGAATGAAGATGGATAGATGATAACATACTGAGTGAAAATGGTCATGAAAGAAATTTTTATTGATGAAATGAAATGAAATGGATGAAATGGACTGGGATGAAATGGAGTGGAGTGAAATGAAAATGAAATGGAGTGGAATGAAAATGAGGTGAAGTGAAATGAAAATGGGAGAGAAAGAGATTTTTTTCTTTGGAAAATATAGGGTTTCAGGTGTTCCTAATTTTCACTCTATATTTTTTGTATAACACTGCCGATCAGTGATTGGTTTTCAGGCTTATACAAATTTATTTATTTATTTATTTTTAACAAAAAGGAACAAAGGCTAGGCTGGTGGAGAAGAAGGATTCTTCTTCACCAGCTTTATTGCAGAACTATCTTGAAACATTTTGACAAATTCTTCTTTTGAGAGTGGCTTATGATAGATCTTTAATCTGTGGCCATTCACAATAAGAGGAGTTTGAAATTCATCAATGGTATTGATTCTTACCTCTCCATTGCTAAAGATTTTGTCAATCTCATATGGCCCAAGCCAATGAGTCTGAAATTTACCTTTGAAATCTTTAAACTTGGAATCAAATAGTAATGCCCAATCTCCCTCTTGAAAATTTTTCTCTTTGATGTATTTGTCATGCCACTTAGCTCTTTGATACTGAACTAGATCAGTTCTTAGGATTGCTTCTTGTATGATATCATCTAGCTCATTCAACTGCTCCATTCTGTGCTTTTGGGCTTCTGATAGATCCATCCCCAACTGAACTGCCATCTTGAAAGTTTTGACTTGAAACTCAATGGGGAGCAGTACTTCTTTCCCATAAACAAGTTCATAGGGAGAATGTCTTGTTGTATTCCTCCATGTAGTTCTGTAGGCCCATAAGGCTTCAGGAAGCCTTTCTGCCCAATCTCTTCTGTGTAGATGAACATTTTTGGTGATGATGCCTTCAATAACTTTGTTTGTAGACTCCACTTGGCCATTTGCTTGCGGATGGTAAGGAGTAGATTTTCTGTGCTTAATTTTGTATTCTTCCATCAACTTCTCCACCATGTTGGATGTGAATTGACTTCCCTGATATGTCACAATTTCTCTTGGGACACCAAAGCGAGTAAAAATATCCCCATAAAGAAAACTAACAACTGAATTTTCAGTAGCAGAAAGTAATGCTTTGGCTTCTACCCATTTAGTGACATAATCAATACATACCAATATATACTTCTTTTGTTTAGATGGTGGATTAATAGGTCCAATGAAATCTAAAGCCCATTTTTCAAAGGGTTTGATGAGTACCTGTGGTTTCAATGGCATTTCATTTGAAAGAGTCGGTTTCCCTACTCTTTAGCAACTGTCACACCTTTTGACATATTTTTTTGTATCTTTGAAGAGGGAAGGCCAATGATATCCTAAAGAAAGGATTTTATAGGCTATCCTTTTGTCAGCAAATTGTCTGCCGCATGGTTCATCATGACATGCCTTAAGGATGTCAGGCATTTCATATTCCCTAACACATCTTCTGATCACAAGATCTGGCCCTGTTTTAAACAATTCATTAGAAATCCATGAATATTTTGAACTCTCCTGAATAATCTTTCTTCTTTCACTACGAAATAGATGTGGAGGTAGTTTCCATGTAACCAAATAGTTAGCAATATCTGCATACCAAGGAGTCTTAGTAGTTACTGCAAATAAATATTCATCAGGAAACTTATCCTCTACAGGAGAATCTTCTTTAGTATTTTGGATCCTAGACAAGAAATCAACTACTGTATTTTGTTTCCCTGGTCTATCCAACACAGTAATATTGAATTCCTATAAAAGTAAGAGCCATCTTGTAACTCTGCCATTAGCAATAGGTTTGTTCATTAGATATCTAATCGCAGAATGATCAGTATGGACAAAAGTTTCATAGCCTGTTATATAATGTCTAAACTTATTGATTGCATGAACAACAGCTAAGAACTCTTTTTCAGTCATAGTATAGTTCAACTCAGTGGGAGTTAAGTTTTTACTGGTATAGTAAATGGCATAAGGAACTAAATCCTTTTGACCCAACACAGCTCCTAGAGCTGTATCTGAAGCATCTGTAGAAATATGGAAAGGAAGTTTCCAATTTGGTCCTCTCAAGATAGGTGCTTCAGATATTCTTGTTTTCAAAGTTTCAAATGCTGATTGACAATCAGGATCCCATTTGAATTCACAGTCTTTTGTAAGTAATTTGAAGAGTGGAGATGCTATTTTAGTGAAGTTCTCTATAAATCTTCTATAGTACCCAGTAAATCCCAGAAAACTTTTAACATCTTTTTGACAATTTGGAATAGGCAACTTGGAGATGACTTCAACTTTTGATCTATCAACTTTAATCTCATCCCCTAAAATGTGATGTCCCAAAACAATACCTTCACTAAACATCATAAAGCATTTTTCATGACTCAATGAAAGGTTTGTTTCTTTACATCTTATAAGGACTTTTTCCAAATTCTCTAATTCCTCTTCAAATGAATTACCATAAACTATAAAATCATCCATATAAACCTCTACACAATCATGGATTAGAATAGAAAAGATTCCTAGCACTGCTCTTTGGAATGTTGCGGGTGCATTACATAATCCAAAAGGAAGCACTCGGTAAGCAAAAGTTCCCCATGGATAGGTAAATGTGGTCTTATCTTGATCTTCAGGTGCTACCTGAATTTGATTATAGCCACTAAAACCATCCAAGAATGAAAAGTACTTTTTTCCTGCTAGTGTACTAATACCTAATCGATAAAGGGCAAAGGAAAGTGATCCTTCAAAGTTTCTTTATTCAATTCCCTGTAATCAATGCATACTCTCCATTTACCATTCTTTTTAGGTACTATAACCAAAGGAGAAACCCATCGGCTATCTGAAATTGGATAAATGAAGTTTACATTGAGTAGTTTTTGGAGCTCTTCTTTCACTATCTCCCTAAGGTTTGGATTCATCCTTCTCTGAGGTTGTCTAATTGGTCTACTATTTTCCTCAATGTAGATGTGATGAATGCAAGTACTAGGGTAAATACCTTTCATATCGGTATACTCCCATGCAAATGCAGTAGAATGTTTTTGCAAGATTTTGGTTAGCTCTCCCTGTTGTGATTTTTCCAAGTTTTTGTTGATATTCAATGTTTTACCTGGAAAAATCTCAATGGCGGAACTACCGAACTCTTCCATAGAGTAAAGAGACATTTGTCTAGATGATAGATACTCAATGTCGGAATCTAACTGAAATTGTGTGTGGTCATATTATGAAGATGTTTCAAAATTTTCTAATGTGTTCAGAATTTGACTATCTTCACTGATTTCAGAAATGGTAAAGACAGGTTGTATGGTGTCCTCATCATCGACCCATTCATTATCTCCTAATTCTATAATTTCTTTTGCTAGAGGATACAAATTGAATTTCTTTGTCGAATTACCATAAAAAATGTACATATCTCCAGATCTACAACTAATGAAAGCATCAGCTGTGGCTAGCCAAGGTCTTCCTAAGATGAGTGGGTGTCCTACTAAATTACTCTTGGGAGTCAAAATCATGAAATCTACTGGATATTCCCAAGAATCTAAGGAGACTGAAATATCTTCTAATACACCATCTGGTTTGATAATTGATCGATTTGCAAGTTGCAGTAAAGTAGGTGTAAAAAGAAGATTAGGAAGTTTTAGCTGTTCCAGAGTCTATCTACTCATAATATTGATAGCAGCCCCTAAGTCAATCATAGTATTCAGAATTTCTACGCCATTTATATGTGTTTTGACAATTGGACTACCAGGATCTTCATACTTCTGCATGGTAATTTTTCCCATCATGATATCTGCAATTTTTCCTACCAGGTGAATTCTTCTTGTATCTCTTGGTTTCCTTCCTGGTCTTTTGAGACTCAACTCCTTTGTTGTTTTTGCTAGAATAGGAATCTCTCTAATGGCTTGTAGCAAGGGAATCTTGATACAGACATTCTTTAATTCATCTAGGAAATCATAGTCAGGCAACAAGATTTGTTTTTCCACCCCTTTGTCAATTTGTAATGTTTCAGGAAAAGGAGGTGTGGATGAAGATGCAGGTTGCTCAACTATAGGAGTTGTGGGGATTGACTCTTTTTCTTTTTCTTTTTGAGTGTTTGGGTTTTGAAGAGATGCTTCAGAACCTTTATTGGCTTCAAGAGAATCTTCCTCAGAAATACTTTGCTTTTGAGAATCTATAGAAGGTTTTTCTAAAACTCTACCAGATCTGAGTTGTACATCATTGAGAGGAACAATCATATAGGTAGGAAATTGTTGTCCTTCTACCATGTAAGCATTCTGAGGATTTTTATTATTGGGATTTGGCAATGGCTGGGATGGTAGTTGATTTGTCTTTTGTTGGAATGGAAGCAAGAGTTGAGAATTTGGATTTTGTTGAGAAGGTTGTTGTTGTGGTGGAAATGGCAATGAAAGTTGTGGATTCTGATTTGGAAGTTGTGGAGCTTGTTGATTTTGAAAAGATGGAGGATATTGATAAAATTGAGAAAATCTCCCATAAGGATTTTGCATACCTTGTACCCATGATTGAAATGGATTTTGAGGTTGGGACCAAGGTTGTTGCCAAGGATTCCAATTTGGCGGGGGTTGAAAGTTCATGGGGTTGTTAAACCCTTGATTTTGTTGCCCCTACCAAGGTCTCCTTGAAACAAAACAGAGAGGCTCAATTGAATTTGGATCTTCTTGAAAGATAGCTTTGAGCCCATGAATTGAAGGACAATCCTTGGTCTCATGGACTTTTGAGCAAATCATACATGTTTCTACAACTTTTGCATCCAAGGGGCATTCCCTTAGAGCATTTTTCTTCCTACATATTGGACAAAAGATGGCCAAAGCTTCAGCTTCCGCTTTCTGCTTGTTTTGTATTTTAAGGGTGTCCAGTTGCTCACTAAGGCTCCCTAAAATATCAGTTTTGAATTCATCAAGCATATTGCCAATTTCTTCCCTACTTACTGATCTAGTTGCAGATTTGTTTGCTCTAATGAGAGAAGGATCTCTAGGGCCTTTTCTGGTTTTAGATTTTTCCCTCGAGAGATGGACACATAGTTCTGCTATGTCATGAAGTGGAAGTTGAGAAATATCTCCCTTTCCCATCATGTTTAAAATATCTATCCATTCATCTCTAATGGCTTTTAATAGAAGGGCTTTCAAAGTCTCCTCATCTAAGTTACTCATTTTTTCTCTTTTCAGGTTGTATTGAAATCTTTCAAGTAAATCCTCCAAGTTTTCATCTTCTTTTTGCACCATTTTGAATACCTCATCCTTGTGATTGGTGGGCATGCAATAGTCCAGGTATCTATCCAAAAATGTTTGTTTCATATCATTTCAAGTCCTAATAGATTGAGTGACTAATCCCATGAACCATTTCAAAGCAGCTCCTTTCAATGTTGAAGGAAACAATTTGAGTTTTTGAGAGTCTTCCATATAGTCATAAGTTCGGCACACGACTTCAAACTCAAATAGAAATGTTTTAGGATCCTCACTTCGCAACCCATAAAAGTTTGGGAGGACAGATGGTGAGATGTTTTTCATTGTTGTACGAGATTCCTCATCAACTATAGGAAATCCAAACGAGTTATCTCCATCCCTGTTTCCCCCATTGTTACCTCTACCTCCTCCATTTTTTCCTCCTCCTCTACCTCTACCTCTACCTCCTCCTCGAAATCCATTTACTACTTCCTCTGTCATGATAGTTTCCTCAGAGATTTCAGAGTCCTCTGGTTCTTCTACTAATGGCAAACGAGGAGGAATTTCTCCCTCTTCTTCTTCAGGTGATTCTACTTCTTTGATTACAATATGTCCTCCTGTAGAAGTGAAGAAAGGTTCTTTTCCTAAGTTAGATTCGGTGGATAGTGTGGGAGAGTCTCCTAATTCAGTTGCTGCCTCTTGAACTCCAGGAATCCTAAGGCTAGGAGTGTGAGTTGGAGATGATGGAGGTGTATCTTGTCTATAGCTTGAAGTAGATGGAGTTGTAAAAATCAAACTCTTGGCCCTAGCTATAAACCATCCCCTAGAATCTCTTGCTCTATGCATGTCATTTTTTATTTTTTATCTTCATGGCTGCCGTGAGGATTAAATCACACTAGGTGCAAGAAGAGAGCATACTCAAGAAATTACTGAACCAATAACTCACTTTTCTGATCCTCCATATCACACTAGGTGCAAGAGGAGAGCATACTTTGAGAAGTTATCAATTTTTTACCTTCCTTGAAATTTTTCTTCTTTTTTTTTTAAGAAAGTGGCTACCTAGTTACACTTCCCCGACAATGGCACCAAAATGTTTGGTCAATTTAGAGTGTCCTAAATTGCTATATTAATTGTCAATCCGGGAGTCGTAAACTGCTGAAGTGTGGCACACTATATGTGCAAGATAACCTATTTCTTACTTTTTGTCGTTTTTGATTTTTAGTTTGTTTTTGGGTTTATCTTCGTTGATTCCCTAATGTGAGATAGCAATCTTAAAAGACAAGTATGGATATAAATGTTCAAGGCAATGCTGTCCTTTAAAATGATTTCCAAAACTTCAAACTTTTCAAAAATGTTTTAAAACATGCAATGATGAAATTAATTCCTAAAAGAGAATGAAAATGTGCCACTATTCTAATTAAACAAATAGTGAACTATTGATCATGAAACCCAGTATCCTTGCTGCTGTCTAAATATAAAAGAAACTGAACTCAAAGAAATCCAAAAATTTCAAGCAAAGTGAGCTAAAATCAAATTACATCAACACATATTCTAACCCCTCACCATTCGTCTCGCTCTGGCTTTCGGAGGTAATCATAAAAAACTTGAGCAATCTGATATCTAATTTGCAGAAAATAAACTAGTATCAAACTACACATTCATACTTCAATCCCTCACCATTAGTCTCGCTATGGCTTTCAGAGGTAACTAAAAATGACATGAGAAATTCAATAACTAACTTGCAGAAAAATAAACTAATATCAAACTACACACTCATACTTCAATCCCTCACCATTAGTCTCGCTATGGCTTTCGGAGGTAACTGAAAATGACATGAGTAATTCAATAACTAACTTGCAGAAAAATAAAATAATATCAAACTACACACTCATACTTCAATCCCTCACCATTAGTCTCGCTATGGCTTTTGGAGGTAATTGAAAATGACATGAGTAATTTAATATCTATCTTGAAGAAAAGTAAATGAGCAAAATTGAAATAAATAAAACAGTGCTGGAACTAAGAACTAAGAAAAATAAATCAGTAGAAGGACAAGAATAATTCCATGTCATTAGTCATTGTAAAACTATGTGCAAATGCCCGGGCTGCCTACTGTAATCTGGAACAAAGACACTGATCAGTTAACAACAGTATAAAAACATGTGAAAATATGGATAGAAATCAAACGTTAATACCATAAGAGGTGAAATATATACAAGTGACTGATTATGGCATAAGGAACATAAAGAAATAAAGCATGAAACTATACAGCAATTAACAAAACCTCGGTGTGTGCAGGGGCCCTCTGCACAACTTCGGGCAATCAGTTATCAACCACGAATTGAGCTTATAAACAGAGTCTTCTCATGTATTCAAAATGCAGTCATCACAAAGGAATAATGTCATGGCACAGTGGGCTCGTTAACAGTCAAAATTAAATTACAAAAGCTAGCTACTATGCTTACGAGAACGCATTATTTATAGTAGAAGATGACATAACTAATTTCCTAAAATCTACGCAGATAAAAGACACGTGAACAACCACGTCCAGGAATCTAGCATCATGGCTGCCGTGAGGATTAAATCTACGTAGGGTGGCTGTTGGATTTGGCTTATGGAGTAGTCCACAGGTGTTGATATGTCCCCTGAGATTTAGGAACGGCCACGCAACTCTTCACGTGGTGAAAAACAGAGTTTTGTCACCGTAGGACTCTTATGTTGACCACCGCTTGACTACCTTTGACCATGGCCTTCTTTGGTGAATTCGAATGAGCCAATAGGACTCGGTCCATGTCCACGTCGCTTCCAACTTGCCCATGTGGCTCGATTTTCCTGAAGACAGCTACAATATAGACTTTAACAAAAAGGCTGCTGAAAGTTGAACTGGCTACGGAAAGTGGCAAGATTCCGGAGCTCAATGAGAAAAAATATAATTCAAACAGCAGACACAAAACATAGTTAGGAAACCACTTTATATGCTCTTTTAAACTAATATGCAATGATGTTGACAGCTTAGGAGGTCCAGGTAAATGGAAAAAGTCTAGAAAGGTGTATAGGAAAGATGCAAGTTTGGGACTCAACACTCTCTATCAGTTCACAATCCTCTTGGCTTTTCACTTGGCTTCCAAGTGACTCTTTTAGCTGCTCTTTCTTCTGTGCTGCCTCTTTTGCCTTAGCTTCCTACTTTGGCTTTACTTTCAGCAACAAAACCCAACAACAGCAACCAAAAATAACTCAGTCACCATCAACAACCTGTCTCTTTCATTCTGTGACTTTTTAAGCCAAATCAGCATTGTTTGTTTGTTTTACCTCTCAGGCTCTCTGCCTTCCTGCTTTTGTCCACTCAAATCCCCTCTCTGAGCATTAGCAATAATTGCTAAATGCCCTCAGGGATGGATGCCACCTATTTCGTAATGGAAGGGAACTATCGACGCTTGAAATTCTTAGAAACAATTGTTCTTTGTGTAAAATAGAGAACACTGTAAAAACATCAGAAAATCTGCAGAAAACATTGTTCCGGACTTCAAGTTTTCATAACCCCGCTTCATAACACTATCGGGTCTGCCGTTAGTCGTTGTCGCAAGTAACAATTGGCCTGTTCGCTAGTTTCCCTTTTGTATTTTAAAAATATGTTAAAACTATGAAAACATCGCAAAATGGCTCATGACGGATTTCAAATATCATGTATTCTCATTTTGGAACCCTTTCGGGTTCATTTTTCATCGCATTGCGCTTCCCCTTTGTATTTCGTTTAATAGTGAAATATACGAAAATACATAAGAAAATGCCTTTCGTTGGATTTCAAAATATATTAAACCTAGTTCATATTGCCATTGGGTCCAACCATCGCATTGCATATATACGATATAACATATCTCTGCTCCTCTATAATGCGCTGATGCGATATTGCGATGCGACACGTCGTAACCGCAGATCGCACAAGCTCGAGGTCTTTCCCATATGATAGGGTCTATGTCAACGTCGATTGCGATCCGCCGATATCGGCGAATGCGGTATCGCATCGGCCCGGTCCCATCACATGTTATGCCTCCACCTATCACTGCTGATGCGATATGCCGATCGGATCTGGACCGTTGATCGGCCAGATCCAACAGCCCGTGTTCGCTGTTGACTTAAACCTCCGATATGCTCGATTTCATGGTTTTCTCCATCTTTTTTGGTTCTGATAATGTAACCCAAATTTTCTAAAACTTCTCCTTTGCAGTGGTTTTAACCTTTTATGAGGATTTTTAGAATACTTGAAGATTAGAGGGTTTTTAGGACCCATTGGAAAGGGATTTTGCCTCTTTTCTTGAAAGGAAAAAGGCAACTTCATTTTACGATAACTTCTGCATCCTAAGTCAGTTTTGGCCCATTCAAATTGCAGTGAGATTCATAATGAGATGATATCTGCAATTGGGCTAGTTCCATGAACTTCCTTGGACTTTCATTTTCCTTAGTGAGGGACACATAGAATTAGGAGTTTATCTGAAATCCATTTTGGATCACGCCTTCCAACCAAAAGAGCTTTTGGTCTCCAAAAGACTGATATATTGAACACAACAGTGAATGAGAGTGACTCACACTCTTCTTTCAGCCTGCCTACACTTGCCTTTGCATAGTGCCTCTGAACCAAAGTCTTTAACCACTTCCCTTCTTGGATGGGCTGGTCTTCTTGGGAAGAACTGTCTTCCTCCTTGCCTTCCTATAGAACTCCTGCTGAAATGGTCATAGAAGGTAGTTTGAGCTTCTTTGCCTTGATCATTGATCCAAGGTGGCTGAAACAAATGTGAAGTACATCTGCTCCACAAAAAATTCATTTGTACTTGTTTGACAAGCTGTCAACAACAACCGTTAACAACAACGGAAATACAGACAACAATTGGATGGCCTAAACTTCCTGGTTCAAAAAAAGAAATAGATTTCACATCTTGTGAACACCTCCATGCCTTACATCTGCATACAAATGATGGACTAGACAACAAGCCCACAAAACATGTCTTTAAAACAAATGACCCTTCAAATCAAGTATGTAGGAAAAGACCATTTGGATTCTTTTTCAAAAGATGAAACTCTTCATCATTATCTCCATCTAGGAGATCAAGTTTACTTCTTCCAAGTCAACATTACATCACATGCATGTCAAAGCAATCACCCCTACAAGTTAATTACACATACATGTTTAAATACAAAGAAATCATCAACATCCCTGTGTTCATGCATATCAAGCTCATGCGTGGATTTCATCTCTCAACTTTCACTTAAGCACATTGTAATTTCGAAGCTGAAATGAAATATAATGTTGCAGCCACAAAGTGAGCCTCCTACTCAACCTTTTTCCATTCACCATCTTGGTAGACCTGCAACTTGCATCTCATCAACAAAGAAATGAAAAATAGATGCATCAATAGACATGCAATCTTAATCGGATAAGAACACTAACAATTTCTTACCACTCCCTTTCAAGGGTACTACCTTTGTCTGCACATGAGCAACAACATTTGAATCACTTTGAGACACATCACTCATGGAATCTTCCTTTCCATTTCTACCATCTTCTCTTTCCACTTTCTTCAACTTTGGTGGAAGCATTGCTGGATTCAGTGTCCAACATTTTACAGAAAGATGTCCTTGCTTATGGCAGTAAGTTCACTGCATGTGCATCTTCATGACAACATGATTTGCCTTGTCCAATGGACCTTTGGCTGCATGCTTCCTTTCCTTCAAAAGTTTCCTGTATGTGGCCATTCTCTTCCAACATCTAGAAACATTATGGTTATCCAAACCACAAAAGGAACATGCAAACTTTTCCTCATACTTATGTGGAAATTTATCATGTTTTGCAAAATAAAAAGGAATATGTTTAGAACCAAATTTATACCTGCCTCTTTCACCTTTATTGCCCTCATGAGGAGGTGAATTGAGTGAAGAAGTAGCTCCATTTGGAACCCCATCAATCTCTTCAAGGTTATCAGAGTTTCCACAACTCTCTGGTTCAAGTGTGTGCTTCTGAACACCTGCATATTGCAAATGATGTTTCAAGCCATTGCATTCCTCTTGAATACATCCTTCACACTTTTGAGGTAGAGGACATGAAATGAAACTCCTTCTTGGGACTGTTTCAATGGCATTCATGGCAGCTTTGGAACTATCTCCATAAGACTGTCCATAGCCAAGACCCAAATATTTAGGCCTTTCCTCAACCATTATTGGTTCAACAATACCTTGTGCATGCTTTTCCAAGCCCTTTCCTTCATAGCCCATCTTGGACATTAGCTTGGAACCTATGCCTCTAATATGTTTTTCAAAAGAGCCAATACAAGCATTCTCAGAAGTATTTGAAGACAAACTGGAATGGCTTACCTCTTCTTCAAGATGGTACTTGACTAAGGCTTCTTGGGCAACAAAGAGTTGTGACTCCAACTCATGCATCCTTTTCAGGTTCATATTTTCAATACGAAGTTGCCTCTCCATTTCCTCCAATTTGTTAGAAAGCATCTACTTCTCTTCCTCCATGGAATTCAACTACACTCTAAGTATGTTGCTCTTCCTTCCATCCTCATACATTTCTCTCACCATATTCGTCAAGATGAACAAGTCTTGCTTCATGTCTTCATCAAAGACTTTTGTGAAGAAAGGAGAATTGGAGGACTCACTTGTAGAAGTTGTCATTATGCCAATGAACAAAGAACTTCAAACAAGATTAACAAAGAGCTGATTCAAGCAACCTTTTTGCAACAAACCTCTTATGCTCCAAAGATTGCCTTGAGGTCCTTTGTGATAAGAAGAGTGTCTTCAACTCTCTTTCCTTCTTGTCCTTCCCAGATTGAGCTATCAACAACTTTCCCTTTACCTTTGCAACTCAGAAAATAGTCAGTTTGTAAACAAGCATATAATCAATTAGACAATCAATCCTTGACTGCCCAAGCACCTTTCAGACAAGCAATCTCCGCTCTGTCAATCAAGCATTCTGATATAACCTTCTTAAAGGTGTGGTTAATCAATCTTAAGCTCTGATACCACTTGATCTGAATAGTGGGGCACTTAGGCTTCTTGTCTAGCTTACAAGAACCTCTCCCACTTCCAAAGCTTGAATATTCCCAGGTCTTAATGATTAACCAATGCAGAATTGAGAATATGCTTGATAATATAGTGGATTCTGATGCTTGTTTTAAATTGATTATATGCTTTAAAAATTTGTTGTTTTAGATGATATGTAAATGTACTTAATCATATATATAAATTCATATAACAATGAATAATACAACAGTAAAACAAACACATAAGACAACAGTTTAATTTGGAGTTCACCCACAACTCTTGGGCTACATCTCCATGAGCTCTAGTTAACTCAACTAGGCTCTCTGGGATTATGGTCTAAGTTTTTTTTACAAGCTCTTGGCTTGACTCCTTCTATTTTACACAAAAACAATGGGTTTAGACACCATGTTATTCCCTAGCTCTTGAAGCTCTGGCTCTTAGCTCCGGCTCTTGGCCCTAGCTCTTGGCTTTTGGCTCTGACTCTAGCTCTTCAGCTCTTAGTTCTAGCTCTTGGCTTTGACTTTGGCTCTTGGGCTCTGGCTCTTGGTTCTTAGATCTGACTCTGGCTCTTTGGCTCTTGGTTTTGTCTCTTGGCTCTGACTTTGGATCTTTGGCTCTGGCTCTAGCTCTCTATCAGTTCACAGCCCTCTTGGATTTTCACTTAGCTTGCAAGTGACTCCTTTGGCTGCTCTTGCTTCTGCGCTGCCTCTTTGGCTTCCGCACTACCTCTTTTGCCTTAGCTTCCTACTTTGGCTTTACTTTCAGCAACAAAACCCAGCAACAACAACCAACAACAACTCAGCCACCATCAACAACCTATCTCTATCGTTCTATGGCTTTTTAATCCAAATCGGTGTTATCTGTTTGTTTTCCCTCTCGGGCTCTTTGTCTTCTACTTTTGTCCACTTAAATCCCTTCTCTGAGCGCTAGCAATAATTGCTAAACGCTCTCAGGGATGGATGCCACCTATTTCGTAATGGAAGGGAACTATCGACACTTGAAATCCTTAGAAACAATCGTTCTTTGTTTACACAGAGAACATTGTAAAAACATGGGAAAATCCATCTAAAACACTATTCTGGACTTCAAGTTTTCATAACCCCACTTCATAACACTATCAGGTCCGCCATTAGTCATTGTCGCAAGTCGCAATTGGCCTGTTCTTTGGTTTCCCTTCGTATTTTAAAAATATGTTAAAACTGTGAAAACACCCCAAAATGGCTCATGATAGATTTCAGATATCATGTATTTTCATTTCGGAACCCTTTCAGGTCCGATTTTCATCACATCGTCCTTCCCCTTTGTATTTCGTTTAATAGAGAAATATACAAAAATACATAAGAAAATGCCTTTCGGTAGATTTCAAAATATATTAAACCTGGTTCATATTGTTGTCGGTTCCATCCATCGCATTGCATATATACCATATAACATATCTCTGCTCCTCTGTAAAAAAATCGATGTGATATTGTGATGCAACACGCCGCAATCGCAGATCGCACAAGCCCGAGGTCTCTCCCATATGATAGGGTCTATGTCAACGGTGATTGCGATCTGTCGATATCGGCGATCACGGTATCGCATCGCCCCGGTCTCATCACATGTTATGCCTCCGCCTATCACCGCCGATGTGATATGCCAATCGGATCTAGACCGTTGATTGGCCAGATTCGATGGCCCCTGTTCACTGTTGACTTAAACCTTCGATAGGCTCGATTTCATGGTTTTCTTCATGCTTTTGGGTTCTGATAGTGTAACCCGAATTTTCTGAAACTTCTCCTTTGCAGTGGTTTTGGCCTTTTATGAGGGTTTTTAGAAGACTTGAAGATTTAGAGGGTTTTTAGGACCCATTTGAAAGGGATTTTTCCTCTTTTTTTCAAAGGAAAAAGGCAGCTTCATTTTATGATAACTTCTGCATCCTAAGTCAGTTTTGGCCCATTCAAATTGCAGTAGATTCAGAATGAGACGATCTCTGTAATTGGGCTAGTTCTAGGAACTTCCTTGGACTTTCATTCTACTCATTGAGGAGCACTTAGTCTTAGGAGTCTATCCAAAATCCATTTTGGATCAAGAAGAAGGATGAAGAAGTGTGGCCACTCATTCAAAAGTTGCAGAAGATCCCCGTTCAAACAATATTAACAGAACTTAACAAGGAAGGAAAAATCATATTAGAGCTTGGAGCAGTCACAGAAACAAGAACCCATCAGCTACAAAATCGATCAATTTCAGAGTATCTCATCAAGTGGAAGAACTTACCTGCTAAAGATTCCTCATGGGATGACAAGAATTTTATATAGGAGCATCAAGAACTACTCAAGCATTGAGGAAAACACTTTTTGAAGAACAGGGGCATGTTATGCCCCTATACTACTAGTGTAACCCCTTATTGTTATTAGTACAACCCCCTTATTATATTTTTGTACCCATGTATTCTCCATATTGTTATTATTGTGCCCTTACATTATTATTGTTATGTCGGCTCTAATTATATTATGACCCCTTAGAATCCTATATATAGAAAGGAGGTCTTGTCATTTGTATCATCTAAGAATTGTTCATTTGTGTAATGTAAAGGAGGTTTCCCCCTCGAAGAGGCTTATTTCTAAGGTGTTGATCTATCTTTCCTATCTTTTTGTGAGTTGGTTTCATAACAGTGTATTCCTTGGCCTAGTAACTAAAAATACTACTAGGTATTCCCAGGAGTTGACAGAGACAATAATGTCTTCCAAAGTACCTTCTAGCCTGACTATTGATCTATCGAAGTTGGTTTCAAAGATGTGATACCCAAAATAACACAATTTTCATGAGTTAAAATATTTATAGTTGCCCCTAATTCCACCAAGGTATTTGGAACGTTGGGACCTTGAATTTGGACATTTACTATTGGATTTCTGAGTTCATCATACTTGACAGATATCTATTTTCTTAAAATGACGTCAGGTAATGTCCCTACAATGTGGGCTGTTGTGGGTCTTTAGGTTTCCTCCCAGGATTTTTACTGCACAACTCTTTAATTGTTTTAGCATAAATTGGAATGTCTCATATAGCTTGGAGGAGCGGAATTTTTATACATAAATTCCTTAATTCCCCTACAAGATCAAAAAATAATAAATGGTTCATTTAATTACAGTGGGTCTTTTAGGGAATGGGGGAGAAGCATCTATAATTTTATCATAACCCTATTGCTTGGTCACTCCATCAACTAGTTCTATTTCATAAATGATTACTTTTGGAGGAATATGTTTTGCTACAGGCTGCTCCTCAATATGAGTTTCATTATCTTCCTATTCTTGATTAGATTTGTCACCTTTGGGGAAGATAACTCATCCAGATCTCATTCATATCTCATTACATTCAAGGGGATTTATTTCATAATCCAAACTTTCAACAATTTGTGAATATTGAACAGGTTTATTGTTCAGATTAGGACTCAGTTAAGTGGGAAATTGTGGGCATATCAAGGGTTGGGGTTCAAGGGTAATTGAAATGGGGCTTGCAACGATGGTTGAGACTAGGGAAGAGTCTCGATAGACAGATTAATTGGTCCTATAAGGCGGTGCCATTTTTTAGGCCACATTGAGTTTTGTACAGATGAATTGGTCCATTGTGAAGGATAGGGGTTATTGGTTGAATTTTTCCATGAAGGAGTAGAATATTGTTGATTTGGCCATACAGGCCTAGTAAATGGTTGATTTGGCCAAGGCGGTGTGACATAAGGTTGGGATTTCCAAGTGGAATTAAAAGATGGTTGTCCCTGCCATGTAGAGTCGGGAACTTGTTGTTGAACATACTATCCAGAATAAAACAAAGATGGATCATGCATCATACCTGAAGGACGGGCCTGCCATTGTCATCGTTGTGTCATAAGATATGTTGGTTCTAGGTCTTCCTCAGCTTCTTTGAACACGACCTTTAATCCTGGGAGTGATGGACATCGATCTATCAAATGATCTTTAGTGCAGATAGCACATGTTTCGACTATATCTAGTGGACATTCCCTTTGGCTGTGTTTCTTTCAACAACGAGGACAAAATATGGTGAGATATTATTCTGCATTGGCTTGTTTATGCTTGGCCTATAAGAAATCCAGTTGTGTAGTTAATGTGCCCAAAATATCAATTTTAAAATCTTCTAAAAGATTACCAATTTCTGCTTGAGTTATGCATCCACCTGGGGTTTTGTTGGTTCTAGTAAGAGAATCCTAAATTCCATATCTGGCCCACATACTTCCTCATGAGCACGTGATACACAGTTTAACAATATCATCATATTTCTCTTGGGAAATATCACCTTGCCCCATCAAATTAAGTGTTTCTATCCATTCATCTTTCATGCCTTTAATTAAGGAAGTCTTCAGTACTTCCTTTAGTAGAGTGGTTTAAGGTGATCTCTATAGGTTGTACTAAAATCTCTCAACCTATTCCTCTGAGGTTTCACCATCCTTTGCCGCCATTTTAAATATTGTATCTTTCAAGTCCATATAGCAGCAATAATCTTGATATTTGGTAAGAAAATGATTTTTCATTCCATCTCAAGAATCGATAGTACCTCTTACTCCCATAAACCACCATAAAGTTGCTCCCTTCAAAGTAGAAGGAAACAATTTCAACTTCTGCAGATCGGTTGTGTAATCATACCCTCGACATAGAACATCAAACTCAAATAAGAATGCAATAGGATATTTTGATGTCATTCCATGGAAATTTGGGATATTTTGTAATGGGATGACTTTCATTAGAGAACTAACTAATGGATCAACTATAGGATATTATCTGGTCAAGGTCTGAGCTTGTGACACTTGCTTTCAATTTGGTCAAAATTTTGCCAATACTTTTCATGGATTTCGTGATCAAAAGGTATTATTTAAGCAGGGGGATTTTGATTGATGTTCAACCCTCGAGGGGGCTTCACAGTACTGCTTAGATCAAGAATTTGAGATGTTTTTTTATCAACAGGGATCACATGGGGTCCATGTATGGTAGTTTGCAGATCGATATCAATAGACTGTGGTTCTAGTCCACTCATTTCTCCCTCCCCTTCTTTCAAGTTAAAATAATTCCCATCATATCTATTAGAAGGACTGAAGTGTTTGATAGGTGTATCTTGAAAGCTTTATTCAAATCCTTCATTTTTGTTGTGAATCTCAGCGTGAGTTGTAGTTCATGACTTTGATACTTAAGGGACAATGGTAGAGACGTTCCTGGATATTGTTCGGTGATGTACTGATGCTTGAGATTCAAATCTCTGAATGATTTCATCTATGAAGGTCAATCTTCCAAGGCCAACCCGACCTTTGGTTTTTGTGGCTTTCGATAGAGGTATTTTTTCTATAGCTACCTAGTTCGTATTCTTCTTCCTAGTCATTGTTGGTAGGCTAAATTGTCATATTCTTTAATCTCTATCCTACTCTAGACACATGACTTAAAATTTTGTTTTAACCTAAAAAGCTAATCATTCATGTCCCTTTCTTTGAAAACATGAACATTCCTACACCCTCTTTGTATTTTCATATTTAAAGGCTTGTCATGCACTTAATTACTCATTTACATATTTTATACCTTTCATTATCCTTGCAACTAATATTTGTCTTTCCTAAAGTATTTTATAAACAAATGTATTAATCATTATGATAGAATCGTCGAGTGTAGGTAGGATTCCTTTACTCCCGTGAAAGCTCACCAAATGATGCGTATCTTTTGTAATGGATCAATTGACCTCGAGTTGGGCTTGGAGAGGGAGAGAAATCAATAGATTGAGGATCATGATCTTGGACAGATATCTTAGATTAGTATCTTGTAAACAGTCGAAAGGCTTAGTTAAGCTACTGTTATGATTTCGTTATGGCCATAGGCCTCAAGGCTTGCATATAATGTAAGACTCTGGTAGGAATTGAGAAATTCTATGGTAAAATTCTATTAAGCAATTTTTATTATTTTGGAGTATCACCTCTCTGGGTTGGATTGCATATTCAACATGTATTTTTGCTTCTGAAACTAATATAAAGGAATGTGCCAGTACATAGTTTCATTTTCCATTTGCATTGTATTTTTGCTTCTGAAACTAATATAAAGGAATGTGCCAGTACATAGTTTCATTTTCCATTTGCATTGTGATGAATATTTGACCAACTGCGTTTCTCTATTTCTTAATAGGGAAATGAGTTGGTTGGCCATTGCCTAGCCAACCCAGCTCATTCTCCCTTCCTTTAAAGGTGTGTTAATTTGATTTAAGGTTTAGTAATGAATTTGTTATTTTCTTTAATTTTTATCACAAGTTATAGATTGGATTTCATTTACAGTTATTGCCTTATGGATTCGTGGTGTGTAGGCTTAGAATCATTTGATTGCAATTTACATAAGCTTTCCTTTTAATGTTTGATTTCATTTCTGCAAGATTGGTACAAGCACACTACCCGTACAAGTGCATCTCTGGTTCTACAAGTTGATTTCATTGGCTCAATTTTGCAAGTATTTTACGCATTTCCTTTTGCAGGAGTTCTTTATTACATCCCGCAATATTGATGTTTGTTTCTAAACTAAGGGAATTATTAATATCTAAGGTTTCACTTAACATTTAATTGTGCCATGATGAGTATGGAATAAACGTTGTAGTAACTTACACATCTATGCTTGCACTGAACACTTTCAAGGAAAGTATTGAATTTCATGATTAATTATTAAATGAACCCTCTAAGTTAAAACATTAAAAGACAGATCTAAATTAAATGCACAACTATCTCAGGAAAACCCTGTTTACACAACCAGATAACTTCCATAATTACATAGAAGAATTCTATGTTTTAAGGAAATATTTACCTTAACTTTTGAAAATCATTTTCTGTATAGAATCTAAGTTTGGTTGAAGCATCTATCTTCTTGGGAGAATTTGATTTCAAATTATATTTTCTTTGCACTCTAATTCACTTAACACACTTTTTATTTTTCAAAAGTAATCTAGAAACCAAGTGCAAAAATATTGATTATCTGGTGCAGGAACCTGAGATCTGGTATAGGATCAAAGTGTTCGATCTGGAGACTTATAACTCCTGCATGAAGGTCATAAATTTAGTTCAAGTACAAAACATCCTTCCTATATCTAAACCTCATTCCAGTGTAGGCACAATGTTTTGGTATAGGAACGTTGTTGTAGTACATGAATAACAGTTTCACGCAGACAACAATATCTTTAAAGAAGACACATACACTGAATAACTTATTTATCAAATTGTCTCATTGAAGGTAAATATAAAGGCTCATTTCATTAGTTAATATTGTTCATAATGAATTAGGAATCCATTTTAGTTTCTGCAAAAGTACTTTTCATTTATTCCAGCACCAGACTTTTTTTTGGTAACAATTGCCGCTTGATCATCATTTTTCTTCCGATTTTGTAAATATGTGATTTAAGAAGTAGGAATATAATTAGAGAAGGTTCATATCATTTCTTGGAATTTCCTATTCTATGCCTCAAAGTGCATGAAACCCCGGGTTGACAAATTAAGTATTCAAAGGATCTTGATTAACTGCAATTCCTGCAACCAACATTTTGGCGTTGTTGTCGGGGAGGCGTTTCTAAAGATTGGTAAGAAATTTCTTGTTTTATTTCCTTTTTAGTATGGGTAGGTCTTATTTTATTTTTTTCTGGAGTTTTCTTATATTTTTGAAGAATTTCATGGTGCCCATTTATTTATTCATTTGCAGCATTTGATTTAAGATTCTTTTTTTTCTAAATTTAAAAGCTTTGTCATTTTTTGGATTTTATTTTAAGATGAATACCTAAAAGGTGTAGAGGATTGAAGCCAAATAAGGGCCAAGGGAACAGTGATAAATATGAAACTTTTTCTCATATTAGACCTTATTTTGCATGCAAAAAGTCCAAACACACACAAACTCATCATGTAGGAACTCTGAACTTGGATTCTAGAAACAGTTGTTCAAGTGTGACACAACCCAAGAAGGGGGAAGAAGGAATCTAGTGGTGCTCCAGATACCAATTTGAACCATATTCAACCTTATCACTTTAACAAGAGTCATTTGATCAAGGGAAAAAAATGGCAGAGAACGAGGATCACGCTGGGGGGACTAGTGACCAACAGGTAGAACAATCCACTGTTATAGACATATTTGGGCACTGCAACCCCAATCTTATATGTCAATAATCCAAGGGATCCTTAACCCCTAAAATTTTTGTTTCATAACCTAAAAGATCATGGTGAATTGATTACATCATTCCCCAAAAGTACCACCTGAAAAACCACTCAGAACTAGCCAAAACTGGACCATACTGACTGCTCCACTATCAGGGTGCGATGCATACTGACTTCTACACTAGCCAGGTGCAATGCATACTGAATAAGCTTTCTGTGGAGTGCAATGAGCGAGGATGGACAAATGTTTGAGACAGTTTGCTAAGTGGATGCTCATGGAATCTTCCAAAAACTTCTCATATGACACTTACCTCTCAGAATTCGCCCAGGGATGAGTAAGAGATCGAAGAAATATCCAAGTGGAACCAAGAACAACAAGTGGAATGACACTAATCAAAAACCTAGAGATGACTCACACCCTTGCAGACATCTATAAATGGATCCCTCATCTGAGAGATTTGGAGGCTAGAATTTTGTAATTTGTAAGGAAGTGCTGATAGTTTATCTGTGAGAAAAGACATTGCATTGTTGGGCGATCTTGCTGTTAGAAAATTATATATTACGGAGCAATGGAACACATGAAATATTATGGAAATATAAACACAGAAAATGTATAAAACAAGAGAGACACAGATATATGTGGTTCACCCAGTCTGGGCTACGTCCACCCCAAACAGCCAATCCTTCCTTTCTATTATCCAGCAAAATGAAGAGACACAACCTACAGCAAATTCGTTGTAATATCCTCTGTTTTCTCTCACAGTCTCACCTCTCTGTTTCTCGCACAGAGAATACACATCTATATCACAGCCTCAAATACAATGCCCTCATACAAAGAGAGGGGTTGCCTTCTAGGGAAAAAAACCCTAAACTAAACATAAGTTCTACCGTCAGATCATCCACCTAATGAACATCCCATATTGACTAGAAATTAGTATACTTTTACAAGGAAATTTTACATCTATTTTTGGCTTCGGGGGCACTGCCACCGAACCCCCGCCGAGGGACTGCTAGCCCCCGGAACCGCCAGCCGGGGGGGATCGCCCCCCCCAGATCCCCGCGGGGGGGACAAGTCCCCCCCACACCCCCCCCGTGTGGAGGGGTGTACAAACTTCCGGGGTATACATCCGACTGAAACAAAATACCTCTGAACAATCATGCTCCACACACAACAATCTCCCACTTGGAGAATGATTGTAGCAACTCCACCACTACTTCATTTGTTGGAAAATGATTCCTCTTTGGACCTGGTTGTTTCTCGTCTTCATCGTCATCCTTGAAGACCAATTGAAGCTGAGCATGTTCTCAGTTTCTCCCTGGTTACAGATTTTGTTAGCATGTCTGCAAGATTCTGGCTAGTGTGTATCTTTTCCAGCTTCAACTCTCCATCTTCGAACACTGATCGTATGAAATGGTACTTGAGATGTATGTGTTTAGTCCTGGAATGAAATGATGAGTTCTTTGCAAGATGAATGGCACTTTGGCTATCACTGTATAATGTGCCCATATCATGCTCCTAACCCAATTCACCCATAAACCTTTGTAACCAAATCATTTCTTTACTAGCCTCTGTAGCAGCAACATATTATTCTTTTGTTGTTGAAAGCGCAACAACAATTTGGATTTTTGAAACCCAAATGACAGCTATTCCACCAACAGTAAATACATATCCTGTAGTGCTCCTCCTGTTATCTCTGTCACCTGCCATATCTGCATTAACAAATCCCTATAGAGAAATGTTTGAACCACCAAAGCATAATGCTTGATTTGTGGTACCTTTCAAATATCTGAGAATCCATTTCACTGCCATCCAATGTTCCTTTCCTAGATTGTTCATGTACTTGCTTACAACTCCCACTGCATGTGCAATATCAGGGCTTGTGCAGACCATTGCATACATTAAGCTTCCAACTGCTGATGCATATGTAACTTTAGACATATAATCCATGTCTTCTTGGGTCTTTGAGTACATTTCCTTACTAAGTTTGAAATGGCTAGCAAAAGGTGTACTAACCAGTTTTGCATTGTGCATATTAAATCTTTTCAACACCTTTTGTATGTACTCATTCTGAGACAATGTTAATTTGCGATTTTTCCTGTCTCTAGTGATTCTCATACCAAGGATTTGTTTTGCAGCTCCGAAATCCTTCATTGCAAATGAATTTGCCAATTTTCTTTTGAGCACATTTATTTCCTACATGTTAGACCCTGCAATAAGCATGTCATCTACATATAATAACAATATAATATAGCTGCCATCATTTTGCTTTTTCAAATAAACAAAATGATCAGAGTGGCATCTAGTATAACCTTGTTCAGACATAAACTTGTCAAATTTTAGATACCACTGCCTTGGAGCCTGTTTTAAGCCATACAAGCTCTTCTTCAACCTGCACACTAGTTTCTCCTTCCCTTTCACCTCATATCCTTGTGGCTGCTGCATATATATCTCTTCCTCCAAACCCCCATGGAGGAAGGTTGTATTTACATCTAACTGGTCAAGATGCAAATCTTCAGCTACTACTAGACTTAAAATAGTTCTGATTGAAGTCATTTTAACAACAGGAGAAAATATTTCATCAAAATCAATACTTTTCTTCTGTGCAAACCCCTTCACCACAAGTCTAGCTTTGTACCTCTGTTTTCCTCCATCTTCTTCCTTCACCCTGTAAACCCATTTATTCTTCAATGTAGTTTTTCCTACAGGCAACCTGACTAACTCCCAAGTCTGGTTATGCATTAAGGAGTCCATCTCTTCTTCCATGGCTGCCTCCCACTTCTTCCTGCTTTCAACCTGCATTGCTTCTTCATAACATTCGGGTTCACCAGAATCAGTAAACAATAAATAATATAATGAAGGAGAGTATCATTCAGGTAGTCTACTTATCTTGGTAGATCTTTTAACACCACTTTCAGGTGTTTGGGGTGCCTGTTGCTGTTGTTGTGGTTGTTGATTATTATTATTTTCAGGCACCTTTACTTTTTAAGTGATTTCGCCAAGAACTGCATATTCCTTGTTTTCTTTTTCTTGCTTCTTTTCCTGCAACTAATTCTTATACAAGACCTTTTCATTGAATATTACATCTCTGCTCCTAACTATTTTGTGATTTTCATAATCATATAAGTGATAACCAAAATCATTAACACCATATCCAATAAAGGTACATTTCTTTGACTTTGCCTCAAGCTTTGTTTTATTTTCTTTATCACTATGGACAAATGCCTCACAACCAAAAGGCTTTAAAAAAGGAGTAGTTTACCTTTTTACCTATCCATGCTTCCTCTGGAACACCACCATCCAAGGAAATTGAAGGCCCTCTGTTTATTAGATAAACAACAATATCTATAGCATCTGGCCAAAACTGTAAAGGCAATCCTGCATGCAATCTCATGCACTTTGCACGCTCCATGATTGTTTTGTTCATCCTTTCTGACACACCATTTTCTTGTGGTGTTCTTGGAACTGTCTTCTCTCTATGAATTCCATGCTCTGAACAGTACCTATCAAACTCTTTGCTGCAATATTCACCTCCATTGTCTGATCTAAGACACTTCAATTTCTTTCCTGTCTCAATCTCAAACAAAGCTTTCCATTTCTTGAAAGTATCAAATACATCAGATTTATTCTTAATACAGTAAATCCAAGTTTTTCTAGTTGCATCATCAATAAAGGTAACATAATAATGAGAGCCACAGAGAGATGATACCTAAGCAGGTCCCCATACATCTGTATGCACAAGCTCTAATTTTTCACTCTTCTTTTCTTTCCCAACTCGGAGAAATTTGACTCTCTTCTGTTTTCCATAAATGCAATTTTCATAGAAGTCCAAATCAAAATTCTTCAAACCCGGCAAAAAAATCCTTGAGTGAAGAATCTTCATCCCCTTTTCACTCATGTGTCTGAGCCTATGATGCCATAATGTTGCATCTGCTCCTTTGGAAGTTAAAGGATTAATAGAGTTAGAAATACCATTGCATAAATACAATGTACCAACCTTTTTGCCTTTTGCTATTACCAGGGCTCCTTTGGTGACCTTCCAAGCTTTATCAGTGAAATTTGTCACACAACCTTCACCGCCTAACTGCCCTATTGAAATCAAATTTTTCTTTAGATATGGAACATGCCTTACCTCCTTTAGTAGCGATTGGTTTCCATTCTGCTGTTTTACAAGAACCTTACCCATTCCAAAAATTTTATAGGGTTTATCATCACCCAAATGAACTTGTCCAAAATCTCCTTGAACATGGTCATGAAAGTATTTCTTATCAGGTGTTGCATGGAATGAGGCCCCTGAATCTACCACCCATGAATCAATAATATTTTCGAAAGAAAGAATCAAAGCATCTTATAACACCTCACTTGTCACATTTGCTTCATGATTGTTTTCTTGTTGTGCATCTCCTTCTTTTCCCTTCCGAGATCTACAGTCTTTCTTTAGGCATTTCCAGCACACTATCCCCGATCTGGACTTGGATCTGCCTTTCCTTGATTTACTGCGATATCCTGATCTCTTTCCTCTTTCCATTCTTCTTCCCCTATGCACTCAAAGCATTACCCGATGTCTCACCGGAGCTTTTCCATTGCATTTCCTCGCTAAGGATAGCACCGACAACATCATCGAACTTTAAAGTACTAGATCCAGAGACAGAGTTACTAATGGCCATTACTAAACCATTCCAACTTTCTGGAAATGAGCACAAGAATAACAGAGCTCTAACTTCATCTTCAAAGTTTACCCTACAGAACCTAATTGACTTGTAACCTTAGTAAAATCATTTAAATGATCTGCAACACATCCTCCTTCCAACATCTTCATATTAAATAACCGTTTCATAAGAAATACCTTGTTTGAGGCCGAGGGTTTTTCATATAGTTTTGACAACGCCTGAATCAAACCTTCTGTCGTTGTTTCATTCGAAATGTTGAAGGCGAATAACACAGCGAAGCACAACCGTATTGTTCCGAGTGCCTTTCTATCGAGGAGGTTGCATTCTTCATATGTCATAGCCGTCGGCTTCTTTGTTTTTCCGCTCAATGGTAGGTACAGATTTTTCTGATACAGATAATATTCCATATGCATCTTCAATAGCGAGAAGTTTTGGCCGTTAAATTTCTCGACCCTAAACTTACCATCTTCCGCCATTTCTCCCACTTGAACGAGGAACCCTTCTTTCCTGCGAGTTTATCAGCCAAATAGACCTTTGGCTCTGATACTAGCTGTTAGAAAAATATATATTACGGAGCAATGGAACACATGAAATATTACAGAAATATAAACACAAAAAACGCATAAAACAAGAGAGACACGGATATATGTGGTTCACCCAGTTTGGGCTACGTCCACCCCGAACAGCCAGTCCTTCCTTTCTATTATCCAACAAAATGAAGAGACACAACCTACAGCAAATCTGCTATATTATCCTTTGTTTTCTCTCACAGTCTCACCTCTCTGTTTCTCACACAGAGAATACACATCTATATCACAGCCTCAAATACAGTGCCCTCATACAAAGAGAGGGATTGCCTTCTAGGGCAAAAAACCCTAAACTAAACATAAGTTCTACCATCAGATCATTCGCCTAATGAATGACCCAGATTGACTAGAAATTACTATACTTTTACAAGGCAATTTCACATCTATTTTTGGCTTTGGGGGCACTACCCTCGAACCCCTACAGGGGGACTGCTGGGCCCTGGACCCCCCAGCCAAGGGGGATCGACCCCCCCGGACCCCCGCGGGGGGAAAAAGTCCCCCCCACACCCCCCTATGTGGAGGGGTGTACAAACTTCTGGGGTATACATCCGGCTGAAACAAAAGACCTCTAAACAATCATGCTCCACACACAAGACTTGCTTTTCATGAGATGAAGAGGGCTTTGATGCTAGGAGGATGATGCTAGATCAGACAGCTGGGTTGTAATTCTCCCTTCTATTATTAATAATTCTCTTTGAGTTTTCCTCCATACAATCGTGTATTTGTGAATGTTTTTATTTGTGAATGCCATTGTATGATCAATGTATTTCTGATTCTGCATTGTTTATGATATAATAGATCGAGATGCTTTGATGGTGTTTTGTTACTTTGTCTCTACAAGTATTCATTGAGTGGGATAAGTAGGAGAAGGGGTGCAAGCTCTATCAAGGGAGAGAGAAATCAAGAAAGGAGTTAAGCAAAAGATCCAAGTTGGTCCCTTTGCTCCTCTCTTATCTATCATACATAAAGGAAATCGCAAATTTCTTTGCTTGTTTGTTTTTGGAATAGCTGCCAATCCTAGTGAGACTAGCAGATCGAAAAGACACTAGTTTTCTCAGAAACAAAATGGCGACTCCACTGGGGAGCGAATAGTTTGTTTGTTTGTTGTTGATTGTTTGTTTTATAAACTATAGATGGAGCCTAAATTTAGCCAAATAGCCTTCGAATTTCTCTTGCTCTGCAATTGCAAAATAGATGAATGATGCCTCAGTCAATCTCCGGTTTATTTTATGATTTGAGCATCTGACTTGCAAGCATTCTATATGCCCTATTGGTAGCTCAATAACCTCCCAAGATCATACCCCTGTACTTTGTTCTTTACTGTCCATAATAGATCAGCTTAACTCACTGAATTCAGCGACAAATTTAGGCTAAAACCCATATCAGTTACGCTCCCTGGCCCATCGCATTGTCTGTCACTGGAAGCTAGTATGCATCACACTTCCTGAGTGTAGCAAGTGAGATGCATCCCTATTTCTGTGAAGCACTAGTGCGATGACCGAGTAATCCTATTTCTTTCCTTGAAATTTGGGTTTTTTGTCCTTGTTGTCAGCTCTCTTTAGTTGTTTTGCTGCTTATGAACAGTATTTAATTGCTAAAGCCTGCTTGCATTACATAGACTAGCCTCCATCGATTAGGATTAGTAGATTTTTTTATGTGTTTGTCCATCATTTGCAATCCTTTGTCGAAAAGTTGTATCAACCGATCTGTCGTCTTGGTGCAAAAAGTGTTGTAACTGTCATTTTGTATCAAAAAGAGAAGTGTAGTTGAATCTTCATTCCTTGGATAGTTGATTGGAATTTTTGTCAAGTATTTGATTTGATTTGTTGATATCTTGAAGTGTCGAAAGCATTCTCTATTCGAAATCGAAAAGTGTCATTTAGTCTTCCTTTCATTTTGAAGAGAAATTGTCGAAATGTCACTTTGAAGAAAATATTTCAAATCTATACTTAGTTTTCCTTTTGGCATTCTTCACATTAAAGGAAACGAAAAACAAATACATGCATTTGCATTTGCATTTAGACTATGTGCGAAAAATTATTTTGGAAAAGTTCATTTAGTGTGTGCTGTTTGCTCTCCGTTTGAAAGAATCATAATCTTGTTTCCTTAGTAGCTAGGATTTTCATTGCTAAAAAAATAAACAACGATTGTTTATCATTTTAGATTGCATATTTAGGAATTTTACATATACATCATGCGGTGAACCTTGAAAGGAAAACTTCTAAACAAGATCAACTCTATAATAAATTTCAATGAACTTAACAATGCTTTGGAACCTAACGCAACACATCTAGAGGTCTAGGCTAGAGACATGTTCTAGCGTCGTAAGATCTAGTAACTATCATTTTCATCAAAGGTTGGGTGATTCGTCCTCTTTGATACAACAAGTGCTAGCATGGACTTATGCTCCCCGTACCGTCGAGTATATATTGGGAGACCATAATAGGCTTATATCCTTTATCCATAGGAAGCCATGTCTGCTGCTCTATCGATCGCAATGCACTGAACACAGCATTTGGGAAGATTGATTGACGTACATAAGTCCTTGGTAATTATCTTTAATTTATCACCAAGGTGTATTTTGCAGTTTTGTGATTGGTTTGGTAATCCCTCTGTCTAGATCTCCAAAGTAGTCACTTTCGTTCCTTTTCGACTCCTTAAAAGAAAAGGTCCATCTGAGCACTTGTCACTTTAGGCTCATTAAAAATTGAAGGGGACTAGAGTCATCGTTAGCTTTTTCTCGACTCTTAAAAATTGAAAAAGCAAAGTTGGGTCAAACCATCATTAAAATTTATCTAAATTCGGAATAACATCCATGTTCCTTCATTGGTATTAGGTTGAGATAATGGAGTCCACTAATCAAGGAATCCCTTTGGAGGGAATTCCTAGTCCTTTTACATATTGGGGAAATATTGGTGCACCTCATATGGCCACTTTGTCCCTTCCGAGACTTACCATTGGCCTGCTAGTATGGCTATTCTCAACCTCTGTGGTTCAAAATAACCGTATTCCTTAACAATCGAATCAACATCTAGTTGATACTGAAGTTGACCCTTCACCTTCCTCTTCGTTTGTTTCTCCCTCCCCTTCTTCATCTTTGCTTGGTGAAAATAGTGATGCTAGTAACCAAGTTCCTGAGAAGAAGAAGAAAGGAAAAGAGAAGAAGAAGAAGAAGTCAGTTAAGTAAGGGGGCAACCATGAATCATCTAGTGAAAATCCGCACACTAAATCTCCAAAATATCCTTGTCTAATTTGTGAAGGAAACCATTTTCATCTAGATTTTCCTTGCATTCCATGGTTCTTGAGAGAATGGTCTCCCCATTCGCACCGTCCAGTGTCATCAACCTCTGGTGATCATGTTGACAGCACACCATCAACTAGTGAAAATGAAATTCCTGGACAGAGAGGAAAGGTCAGAACTCCATGTTGATTATGTGAAGGGGACCATGACCTTCCCCGTTGTCCTTTTTTGGATGAGGCCAAAAGAGTCTTGCATAACCATCCTACTTCACCACAACAACTTCTGTCTGGATACAAGAAACTCACCTCAAGTCCTTTACTAGTTGAAAATCCGACTGACTTAACTGAACCATTGGTCAAAACACCTATCATTGAAAGTGAACCTTTTGAGTCCACATCGGACCAAAGTCAACAGGTCAAAATGGCAGTCAACTCATTTTTGCCTTCAGAAGATCCACCTTTAGATGATATCATTCCCAAAGAGAGTGAGAATGATATTGTTCAAATTCTTTTTGTCAATTCAGAGTCCGATGAACTTGGGGGAAATCCGCCTGTTTCTTCACAACAGGAAGAGAATCCCCCAGTTCCCGCTACTCAAGGGGTTATTTCACTTGTTTATTCGGTACCCCCTCCAAGCAGTCTAATCACTTCCTTTGATTGGAATTGACTAGCAAGATCTCGCCTTCCTTATAATGTACCATTCCAAATCATAGTACAAGTTTACAAAATGATCGTGTCTGGCACTATCATAGATGAAGGGGCTTCAGTGAGTATCCTTTCCTCAACTACTTGGAAAGCGCTTGGTTCACCATCACTTATGCCTGTTACACAGAATTTGTCAGGCTTTAATAAAGGAACCACTCGACCATTAGGGATCCTTCCCAAGTTGCCAATAACTTTGAGAAGGAAAACCGTTCACTTGAACGTGATGGTAGTCCAAGGACCATTAGATTTCAATCTACTACTCAGAAGTGACTATGTTTACAACATGGAAGCTATTGTTTCAACACTCTTTCGAGTGATGTGTTTCCCGCATGAATTTTATAGCTCCAAATCTCACTCTTATGGTTGTGATGCTGTACTCATGGCCTAGGGAAACCCCTCCTTCCAGACCTGGTCCTAAAATTTAAAAAACAATGTTTTATCCCTTATACGCGACATTGCCCTGAGTTAAACGTGTGTATACGTGGGTCTGTGTATAGCCAACCCACGTGTATGTATTAAAACACTTAAAAAAATATAAAATTCCTTCTTTTCAGGCGGAGATCGCAGGTTTTACCTGCTGATCACCTGTTAGTGCCCGTGGCCCAACTGTTCCCAACCAACTCCTAACTAAAAAACTACTTTGGAGATGGTATAAAAAAACCTCAAAGGGAGGAGAGAAGAGAGAGAAAGGTTATTATGCTGAGATTTTTCCCTTGACCAGGGACTTCAGACCTGGTCAAGGGAAAAATCTCAGCATAATAACCTTTCTCTCTCTTCTCTCCTCCCTTAGGCCTTCCCTTTGAGGTTTTTTTATACCATCTCCAAAGTAGTTTTTTAGTTAGGAGTTGGTTCGGAACAGTTGGGCCACGGGCACTAACAGGTGATCAGCAGGTAAAACCCGCGATCTCCGCTCGAAAAGAAGGAATTTTATATATTTTTAAGTGTTTTAATACATACACGCGGGTTGGCTATACACAGACCCGCGTATACACGCGTTTAACTCAGGGCAATGTCACGTATAAGGGATAAAACACTGTTTTTTAAATTTTAGGACCAGGTCTGGAAGGAGGGGTTGCCCTAGGCCATGAGTATAGCATCACAACCATAAGAGTGAGATTTGGAGCTATAACAATGAAGGCAAAATTGTCACTATTGACCAGCTTTCGTTCCCCGGTTCAAACATAGATTCAGGTCAAGCATCATCTCTAAATGGTCCTTTTGCATCAAGAGTGTCTCTTCAACCTTCATTTCATCCACCTAATTACCGCGAGTAGTCTGGTGAATGAAACAAAGCTTAGGGGGCATGCACCCTTGTCTATTTGATGGATGAACCCAGCTAAAAAGATAAGGTTTCCCTGTAGGTTATGTGATTGGGATGAAACACCATTCACTTTTGTCTATTTTGCGGACGAAGACAAGGAAGTGTTTTGTCTATTCTGTGGATGAAACCATCCTACCATATGAATTTTCGTGTAAGTTAAGTGATTGGTCTAACACACCACTCACCTTTGTCTAATTGGCGGACAAAACCAACGAAGTGTTTTTGTCTAACCATTGACAAAAACAATCCTGCTTTACTACAGTGATTCCCATATGGTTACTAGACATTCTCCTTTTCTCGATGCCTGGGGGCATGCAAACATTTTTATGCAAGAGAAAAAAAACCAATTTCATTTTTTAGCTTTTTAGATTTTTTAGCTTTCTAGTATTTCAACTTCTTAGGTTAGGTGATTGGTCTGATCCACCATTCACCTTCGTCTATGCTACGGACGAAGCAAAGGAAGGGTTTTGTCTAACCAAGTTGATGAAACCATCCTACCTAACCTTAGCAGTTCCTTAGATTTAATAGTTTTTTTAGCTTTGTAGTTTGGTCATTGCTAGCCTACATAAAAAGTTAGCGGAGCATACTTTCCATAAGGTTCGAGCTCCTCGCTAAAGAATGAACCCGCACTCATGAGAAATGTTATCGTATGGTTCAAGCTCATTAAAAAATAAACCTACTAATGAGCAATGTTATCGTATGGTTCAAGCTCGCTAAAAAATAAACCTACTAATGAGCATATGTTCCCCCAGAGTTCAAGCTCATTAGAAAATGAACCCACCTTCAGTAAATAACCCTTGTGATCACAATTATATCAGCTTTTTGAACCTTGGTTGTGTCTCCTCCATCACCTCCATCCGTTTAGCCGATCATACGCTTCCACTTGATTGTTTACCATTTTGAGGAACAGCTGCAATGAGTGGTCTTGTTAGCCACACTCTTCACATTACCAGGTTTTGAGAAGTTCCAAGATTACCCGAAACTAGTTGCTACCCCGGATACCACTCGTTCCTCAAAAAACGAGTCCACTTTAAATCCTTTTTAGACTCACTAAATATGAAAAGATTGTTGAGCAATTAGCCTCTCCAGCTCGCTAAAGTGATTGGAAGCACCATCCCTCCTGTGTATTTTAAACTTTTTAGACGTGAGGGCTTATCTCATGAAAAAGTTCAAGCGCTTGTCCTTTTCGGCTTGCTAAAGTGATCAGAAAAGTCATCCCTTTTGTATTATTTTAATATTTTTCGGACATAAGAGATTATGCTACGAAAAAGAACTACTAGAGTTCTCTTTTCGTTCCTTTTCAAACTGTCTAAACATGAAAAGGACTGAGTTGTCTTTGTCATTAAACTCGTTAAAACAATAGCGACAAGCTTGTCCACCTAGACAAGAATGCGTTTCACTGTTGCTAGACTCACTAAAACATAGCGATAGGTTTGCCTAAAGGGCAAATTATAGAACGAGCATATGTTATCCTCCTCAAGCTTGACAAAATTAAAGAGGTACTGATCAGCAATGACTGGGGAGAAAGGGAATAAAACTTGAAGAATTTTATGGTAGCAGGTTGCTCTTGAACATGACACTTTCACTCCATCACAATGATTGAGTCAGGTTGGGTTATTCCGTTCACTGGTCATATCACCATTAGTCCTCCATACCATCCATCTTTTGGGGTTAACACTACCAATCCATCTCAGTGTCGCCGACATGTTCAAGAGAATTCATTCAGAGAATTTTCCATCTAGTTAATGCCTCATCCACTGCAATACCTTCACCCTCCATTTTACATGACCACCATTCCTGAACATTATATCATCAGATCGTTTTCACCTCCAGAAAATCATTTGCTCTGTTTCGTGTCGTAGATGTGGGATACATTAAGGCCCTCCTACGATGGGTCACTTCTTGTCGACATCAGCTCATTATCCAAGAATTTGACTTAGAAACAACCCTTTCAGTACTTTGAAGCTTGCATGCCTCAAAGGAAAGTTTCTCAGTGCTGGTGACAGGTTTACATCAATGGCCTTTGACCGAAGGATTTTACATGGTGTTCAACATCAGATCATATATTCACACCACATGAATTGTACTGTAGTACCTTGAGGGTCATTATCATTATTGGTGTTTCCTCTCCCACCTGTTAACAACTTACATTATTTGCTGGTAATTAGGCGATGTCTTTCCATGTTCGACTTCAGGACATCTTTTCACATGGATCGACTTGTACATCGAGTGAAGATTGAACGTGTTTTGAAGACCCCGGATCTAGTTTCATCCATCCGGGCTGCGATATATTTAGGGATATAAAGACATAAAATGTACACAGAAGCTGCATGGATAGTCATCTAAGCCAGGGAAGATGACTCTTCGTAAGAAGAACCAATCTGCAAGTGCAGACAATTATCTGTCCTATGTACATGAAAATGAATTTGTAAAGCTGAGCATGGGAATGCTCGCCTCAGCTAGATCATGAAAATAATATGATGATGATGTATTGTATTGTATCTTATACAAGTCACCTTCCAGTTCAAATACCTCGGATCCTCATGATAAAGCATTTCACCCAACATCAAAAGATTTATGACTTCATGCTTTAGGGGGCACCTGTTATAGACATATTAGGGAACTGCAAACCCAATATTATATGTCAATAAACCAAGGGCTATTTAACCCCTAAAAGTGTTGTTTCATACCCTAAAGGATCATGGTCAACTAATTACATCATTCCCCAAAAGTTCCACCTGAAAAACCACTCAAAACTAGCCAAAACTGGACCATATTCACTGCTGCACTATCAGGGTTCGATGCATACTGACTTCTACACTAGCCAGGTGTGATGCATACTGAAGAGGCCTTCTATGGGGTGCGATGACCAAGGATGGACAAATGTCCAAGACAGTTTGCTAAGTGGATGCTCATGGAATCTTCCAGAAACTTCTCATATGACACTTGCCTCTCCGAATTCGCCCGGGGATGAGTAAGCGATCCAAGAAATCTCCAAGTGGAACCAAGAAAAAAGTGGAATGAAACTAATCAAAAAGCCAGAGATGACTCACACCCTTGCAGACATCTATAAATGGATCCCTCATCTGAGAGATCTGGAGGCTGGAATTTTGTAATTTGTAAGGAAGTGCTGAAAGTTTATCTTTGAGAAAAGACATTGCATTGTTGGGTGCTCTTGCTTTTCATGAGGTGAAGAGGGCTTTGATGCTGGGTCAAACAGCTGGGTTGTAATTCTCCCTTCTGTTATTAATAAAGTTATTTGAGTTTTCCTCCATACAATCGTGTATTTGTGAATGCCATTGTATGATCAATGTATTTATGATTTTGCAATGTTTATGATATAATAGATCGAGATGCGTTGATGGTGTTTTGTTACTTTGTCTCTATAGGTATTCATTGAGTGGGATAAGTAGGAGAAGAGGTGCAAGCTCTATCAAGGGAGAGAGGAATCAAACAAGGAGTCAAGCGGAAGATCCAGGTTGGTCCCTTTGCTCCTTTCTTATTTATCATAGATAAAGGAAATCAAAAATTGCTTTGATTGTTTGTTTCTAGGATAGCTGCCAATCCTAGTGGGACTAGCAGATCGAAAAGACTCTATTTTTCCTGGAAACATCCATCTTTGGATTTCCAATAGTGGATCCTGAAACAATTACTAAAAATGAAGAAAATTCAGTCGTCAGCTCTCCCTCATTTCTATGGTAAGGTGCACGAAGATCCTGATTATTTTCTTTTTGAGTTTGACATCCTATGTAGAAGTTATGATTACTCTTTAGATGCCTAGAAATTAAAGTTATTCCATGCCACTCTCGAGGACTCAACCTTGCGCTAGTTCATGGGACTCAGAGGGAGAACTATAACTTCTTGGGACCAAATGAAGAGGGTGTTTTTGACTAAACACCTAGAATATTATAAAAGTAGACAAAATGTAGGATGAGATCTTTACCATTGTGCAAGGTGATGATGAGACCTTAGAGGATTACATAGATAGATTTTTATACACCCTCCAGAGGTCGAAACATAAATTTGACATAAGTACTATCAGGACCTTGTTCTTAAGTGGCCTTACTGAATATTCTAGGCATAATTTTAATTTACTAGGACAAGGGGATTTTAGTCAAATTTGTGACTTGTGCAGGAAATTTTCAATGAATCAATCTAGATCCAATAGAGGAAATCAAAATAAAGGTAGTAACCTTGGATCTACAGATGCTATGATTATTGGTTTAAAGAACAAAATGGACAATATAAAAATTGAGATAATGAATATTGTTAGCAAGCAAATAGTCTCCTTAAAAATTCAACAGAATATAGTAGATGAACAAGAGTCTTTGTCTATTTTTTGTCCTAAATGTATGAAAAAACATCCTTTAAGAGAATTTCCTACTAATTTAAAATGTGTGATTTTTGCAGAGAACCATTCTGCCAAGAAATTCCCCTCCATACCAGGATTAAAATCTATATTTATAGGGGAGCATTCTGAACCCGAACCATAACATGCTATGGGATCATAAAGAAATAGTCTCATGTAGGTGCAGGTATGGTTCTTGAACCTTCACCACATTTTTTTGGTCATATTGTACATCCATATTTCTATTATAACACTCAACACTCCCAACCTTGGCAACATGGGAACCATTATCAGTTTGGGAAACACCCTCAATCCTGGCAACAAGGATGGAAAGGTTCAAACCATTCACATCAGTCCTATCCTACACATATGTCATCCTATCCTCCTACATATGAACCTCACCATATGTCACAACCATCCTTTCCTCCCCTACGTCAACAAAGTCAGTTGATGCCACCATTACCTTTACCACAACATTTTCTACCACCCCAACTGCCTACTCAACTAGTAACAAATCCTAATAATAAGGTGGTCCAATCAATCCATTATGTTAAATCACCCCCTTCTCCTATTCATCAAACCTTTTCGGTTGGAATACATGAGCTTCAATTGGGATAAGGAAGGGAAATTAAATGAGAAAAACAAAAACAACCCATGGTGACCATTAAGGAGGAAAATCTTGGTCATTCAAAGAAAAATCACACCATTTAGCCCATTCCCACACCATTACAGTTACCATGTTTTTCAAACAGGCCTCCCTACCCAGAGAGGATAGTTATGGAGAGGAGTGACCCCAAGTCCAGTCTGGCTTCTGAGCTGAGGAATCTTTGCATAAGTGTACCTTTTCTTCAGGCTATTAGAGAGATCCCCATCTACACAAATATCATTATGTAACTATGTCTCAAAAAGCCACGGAGGAAGAGAGCAGAACCTTAGACCATTGAATTTGTTGGTTGAGCAGCTGAGTTAATGACAAAATGTGCACAAATGGAAAAGTATACCTATCTAGGAAACAGATTTGTCTCTATTCAGATAGGTGGTATCCTTGTCCCTAATGTGTTTATAGACATGGGTGTGGCCATGAATGTCATGACTAGGCAAACCATGGATCAGCCTGGGTTGGTCCATATTTGTCCTACCCCTACTGTGCTTGAACTTGCAGATAGATCAAAAATCAAGCTAGAAGGTGTATTGGATGATGTGGTTGTCTCCATAGACTCTTGGGAATACCGTGTAGAATTTATTTTCCTTCAGCCAAAAAATATTGTGGGTGGACATCCCTTGATTCTGGGGTGACCATGGCTTGCCACAGTTGATGCTTGTTGGCATTATGAGATAAGTGTTGTCCTTGATGGCAAACCTCACTGATGACAACTCATAGTACAGAAGGTCAGCAGCAAGGAATTGATGATCAGACAGAAGGTCAGCAGCAAGGAATTGATGATCAGACTATAAGAAGAAGAGAAAGTTTATACACGCAGGTTCGTTAAGCCCAAGTCGCGTGTACACGCAGGTTGGCTTCAGCAAAAGCGCGTGTATGTGGAAACGTACCTTTGATCCATGACGGTTAGTCCTTGGAAGTTGTGCCTATGATTTCGGACCATTATGTCTCGACGGGCGTGTCGATCCCTAGTATTGAAGTTGATGGTATTGTGTTACTATGGTTTTGGCTCTTGGTATTGAACAAGGCCTAAGGCTATATAAGGAGAAGGAAATCATTAGGCAAGCGCATCTGAAATGTCTTGAATATCTGATGAAGCATTAGATCCAGTATGCAGGGTTATGGGTTGATGATGCATTGCTTGATCTGAGCTAAGGAGAGATCTCATCGGTTGATGGAGAACTAGATCTAAGGAGAAATCGGGATCAAATGGTTTGAAATGAACTATCTTTATGATGCTTATTCTAGATCTACATACTGACGCATGTATTGTTCTATAAACTTTATGAGTATGACTGATGTCTGGTACAGCTGCAAGTTATGAGAAATTATTTTTAGATCTGTACGCGGGTTGACTTTGGCAAAAGCGCGTATACACGCGGGTTTGATTCATCGAAGTAGCGTATACATTGTAAAGCTTGATATTTGAAGTTGCAGATGGATCTGATGGTTATTACAGAGTTCTGTGTCTGCTCTGTGTTCTGGTGACTGTTGTTAACAGGGTTTCAGTGATTCAGGGTTGATGATTGTTTTGAGCTTCAATGATAGTTATGGGTCCAGTATGAAAATTGGATGAAAAGTGGCCTTACAGATTATGTGTTGTGCTTCAGTGTATCCAGTCTGAAAATTGATGAAACGTGGTACCTGGAGGTGAGAAGATTGTAGGCAAGCACCTACGTACTAGTATCTAAGCTAGTACAAAAGCTAAAGGAGATCTTTGGAGCATTGTAGCAGGTAGCAGCCTGCGTACTAGTAAATGGATCGGCTAGTACAAGAGCAAAGGGGGTTGGAGCTCCCTTCCAAGGAAGTTTGGAGAACGAGAGAAGGTTGAAGCCTTCTGCAGGTTGTAGCCTGCGTACTGGTATAAGACTGCACCAGTACAAATATTGTAAAAGGATTTTCTTATTAAGAAGAAGATTGAGATGACTTGCAGCAGGTGGTTTTCACCCACATTGGGTTTCCACCTTATATCTTTGTGTTCATGTGTGTGGCTCTTGTGTGATGCTCTGTTCTGTTATTCTGCACCTGTTTACTGTTAATATGCTTAATAATGATCTGATGCATTTACTGAAGATTAAGCTAACTGAATTATAAGATCTCTGGGTATACGCGAGTTTCATTAGACACAGTAGCGTGTACACGCGGGTTCACTTAATTGAAGTAGCGTATATGTTTCTAAGTATGAAATTGAAAAGATTGATTGATCTGATAATACTGATTCACCCCCCCTCTCAGTATTATTTCCAACAATGCTTACATTGGATGTTGCTCTGGTGATATGTATATTTCACATGGAGACTGTAGGAAGAAATTCACCTTATACCTACTTGCTATATCTATTCAGGAGCTCGAGGACACTTTGTGGTTAGATTATGACAGTAGTGATGAGTAGACTCAACCTATTTCTTTGATCCACCATCCTGCAGAGTCTACACAGGAGGGTGAATTACAAGATTTCTTGAGTAATTTGGACACAATTCCTACATTTGACATGTTTCGTCAAATATTTAGTTCATATTTTCAGGAAAATTTTGATTCTCAACCCTCCTCATCACCTGTCTTAGTAGCATCTTCTTGCACTCTTGAGCCTGAGACTACTCTTATTGAAATTAGTCCAAGAAAATCCTTACATATCAGTTCACACCTTGACTCATCTCAACAAGAGTAACTTGTTGATTTGTTGTGTGATCACCTTGATACCTTTTCATGGAGTTATGAGGACATGAAAAGCATACCTCCTAAAACCTATACTCACCATATTTATATTTAGGAGGGAGCCCAACCTTTTCGTCAATCCCAAAGGTTCATGAACCTTGTGCTAAGATATGTTGTGAAAGAAGAATTACAAAAACTCTTCAATTCTAACTTTATATATCCTATATACAATAGCCAGTGGGTCTCCTCATTGGTAATAGTCCTGAAAAAGGATGGGAGATGCCACATTTGCGTTGATTATCGAGAACTTAATAAAGCCACTCTCAAGGATTACATTCCCCTTCCTTTTATTGATCAGGTGCTAGGTACCCTTGCTGGTAAAAAGTACTTTTCATTTTTAGATGGCTTCAGTGGGTACAACCAAATTTAGATAAGAAATGTAGATCAAGATAAGACCACCTTTACATGTCAATGGGGTACATTTTCTTATCGATTGCTTCCCTTTAGACTATGTAATGACGTAACCACCTTTCAAAGGGTTGTGCTTGCCATTTTTGCTGATATCGAGTGTGTTTAGATGTATATGGATGATTTTTTAGTGTTTGGTAACTCATTCCAGGAAGCCCTCAAGAACATATAAAAATTTCTTTTACATTGCCAGGAGGCTCACCTTGCTTTAAGTGAAAAAATGTGTAGATTAATGTGTAAAGCAGGAGTAGTCATTAGACATTTGGTTTCTGACAAAGGTATTCGGGTAGACTCGACCAAAATAGAAGTTATCTTGCATCTTCCTACACCCAAAACACAAAGGGAAGTAAGAGGATTCCTGGGACATGCATGAGATTATAGGAGATTCATTGAGAACTTTTCTAAGATAGCTACCCCCCTTTTTCGATTGTTAGCTAAGGATAGCGAGTTTCTCTGGTCCACAACTTGCCAAAAGTATTTTGAAACATTAAAGGAAAAAATTAGTGCAGGCACCAGTTTTGAGAGGTCTCAACTGGTCCCTTCCATTCCACATTTCCTCTGACGCCTCAGATATTGCCACTAGAGCAACTTTAGGACAAGAAGAAAAAAAACAATCCTATGTTATTTACTTCATAAGTAAAAATTCGTCACCCACTGAATCAAACTATACAGTGACCGAGAAAGAGTTTTTGGTCGTAATTTTTTCTATGAATAAATTCAGACACTACATCACAGGATATGAAGTCTTTATGCATACTGATCATTCTACAATAAAATATTTAATGAATAAGCCATTGACTAGTGGTAGAGTGACTAGGTGGTTATTGTTGTTACAAGAATTTAATGTTACTATTCTTTATAGACTAGGAAAATATAATGTTATAGCTGATATATTTCTCGATTGAATATTCTTGGTGAAGTAATTCCTGTTGATGATGATTTCCCTGATGAACATCTTTTTGTTTTGTCAACAAAGTCTCCATGGTTTGCTAACATAGCTAACTTTTTAGTCACTAGATAAACACCACCTCACTTATCCGCTCATGAAAAGTGGAATATCATATTAAAAAGTGTTGCATATTCTTGGGTCCAAGGAGACCTCTTTTACACTGGACTAGATCTTATGATTAGTAGATGTGTAAGAGAGGAAGAAGTGTTTGATATACTAAAATCTTCCCATGATGAACCTTGTGGTGGTCACTTTGCTGATAAGAGAACTGCATTTAAAATCTTATGCACTAGATACTTTTGGCCTTCTTTGCTTAAGGATGCCAAACAATATGTCAAGTGAGGCGTTAGCTTACAACAAAAGGGTGAACCTGCTCAATTCAATGAAATTCCTTTATGTCCTTAGAGTATGACTGAGCCCTTTGAAAAGTGGCCTATCAATTTTGTAGGACCAATTAAGCCAACATCTATGAATAAAAATCATATATTGGTCTGCACTGATTTTGTTATAAAATGGGTAGAGGCTAAAGCTGTTTCTTTTACTACATAAAAAGATTTTGTTAAATTTTTGTTTAGTGAAATTTTTACTAGATTTGGTGTTTCTAGAGAGACTGTTACTGATAATGGACCATAGTTTATTTCTAATCTAGTACAGGAAGTCATGGATCAATACAAAATTCAGCATAGAAAGTCCACTCTGTATCATACATAAGAAAATGGCCAGGTGGAGTCTACCAACAAGGTGATCAGATCCATCCTCACCAAAATAGTAAATTTTCATAGGAGGGATTAGGCCAGCTGGTTACCTGAAGCCTTATGGGCTTATCAAACCACTTGGTGGAATAGCACAGGACATACACCATATGAGTTGGTATACAGGAAACAAGTTTTTTTATGATATGGTCCCAGACAAAAACCTTTTGAACATCAGTTCAATTTGGATTAGATATCTCAAAAGTACAACAGCAACGTCTATTACAATTAAATGAGTTAGATGAATTTTGAAGAGATTTTGTTCAATAGAATGTTTTACTACAACAACAATGCAAAAAGTGGCATGACAACTCTATCAAGAAGAGGCAATTCAAACCAGGTGATTGGGTACTTCTTTATGACTTTAGATTTAAACATTTCAAAGGAAAATTCGATACATGCTAGATGGGACCTTATGAAGTAGTCAGAATTTTCGAGAATGGGATTGTAGAGATCAAAACTATTGATGGGAAAAATTCAGTATTCCTTGTGAATGGACATAGACTCAAGGTATATTTTCAACCCCTCACAAAGGAGGACTTCATGCAGCAAGTGTAGCAGCAACCTGAATTAGATATGGTAGGTGGCCATGCCAACCTATTACAGATCTAATTTTCTCTTTTGAAACAAAAAGAAAAACAATAAAATGAAAAAATGACAAAAGCTAAAAATAAAACAAACAAAAAAAATATTTTCCCGTGATTGTGAAAATTAGTTTGCTGACATGGTCATAGAAGGATCAGCCTGAAAACCAACATGCTGGCAAGAAGATAGAAATCTTAATAAAATGGGAATGTTGCTGATCTTTATATGTGATAACTGTCGCCAAGGAGAAGGAGGTTTTTAAGTGCGAGAACCAAGCCCTTATCCAATTTTGGTGCAGATGACATGAAATTTTTATGCAAGCAACACTCAATTCCTGCTGCATTTACTTTTGGTTCGACACTATCCAGGAAAAATTTTGAGGTGTATTTTTTCCTTTCTTCTATTTACTTTTTCTTATTATTCCCTCTATTTTTCTTCTTTTTATCCCATAAAGTTTACCACCCCTTTCTTCACATGGAAACTATCCCTATTCACTTTCATTTTTCCCTCTTTTTCCGCTGAAAATTTTTCCTAGATCCATTTTTCGATATGTCCCTCTTTGTAGTCTCACTCTTGAATTCCCTATCATAATTTCCTTCCCATTCTGAAAATTTACCCCTTTTCCCACCTCTTTTCTCCCTCACGGATCATATTGTAGAATCTGATTTAAGCTTATGAATCAAATCAAAAGGCATGTATTGATACAAAAAAGATGGTGAATGAAACCTCCTTTATGATTCAGAAAATCCTTAAGAATCCAGCCTATGAATTTTATCAAAATTTTTTAGCCACAATGTTACTGGTGCTGGTATATGTGTTTAGTGCAGGAATGTTCAATGCAAGTATGTTGAGTCTAGGACTGTTTAGTTCAAGATTGTTACAGTGCAGAAATGTTCAGTGCAAGAATGTTCAGTGTGGGAATGTTCAATGCAAGACTATTCGAGTGCAGAAATGTTCAGTGCAAGAATCCGCACTGCTGAGCACTCCCGAGTACAAGACTATATGTCCTAGTGTAGGAACAATGGTCTTTAGTGCAAAGATTTTTAATATGGTGTAGGAATACTTGGTGAAAAATTCACATCTAGAAAGTCTATTCTTGTTTCATAAAAATCAAGTGTAGGAAGAGTCATTGCACCACTTCAAGATTGATAGCATTCAATACAGTTGTATTATAATTAAGCTTTGTTTTATCATCTCTAAAATAGGAAGGAAATATTTTAAGTACAGGTATATTTAAGTAATGAAATCTTATTTTTTTTAAAGTGCCATGTACACCTTGTGTGAAATAATGAAGTGATTATGGGATGTGTATGAATTAACCTATCATCCCATACTTACCTTTTTGAATAATCTTCTGATGTGTTAAGGATGACCCGAACTTATATGATACCGCGCATGACTGTCATATTAATCATGGCACCTTAGCCACCACCTTCACTAATAATTATCTCTACTTGTACACCCACCTATCCATATTGCATCCGTCCAAAGGTCTACATTTAATGATGGAGCATGACCATTAGGAGGTGGCCAATATAGTGACATTCAGATAGCTCAGTTATCACAAGGTTTGTTTTAGATAGAGCTCGTAAATGACCATGTGAGTTTTAGAGAGAGTTTAGTGAATTTAGGATGGCACCTATGAGAATTTAACCCTATTCCATGAAAGAGTTAGAGCAAATGGCTGGATACCAAAACAATCTCCCACTATTCCACGAATCCGGGTTCCTCCCGTTTCTCGTGAAATTTAGTGGTTTTGACTCAACTGTGTCATTAGAGTTTGCTTGGATCTTTGATGGGAGCTGAGCCAAGCTAGGATCATAGGAATTTGAAGTAATGGAACAGTCTATATCACAAGCCATGGGATTACGAGCAAAAGGTGAGCAGTGGTTCAAAAAGTAAAAGATCGAGAAGAAAAAGTGGCACCATTTGCTGGTTGATAGAAAACAAAAAGTGGATCGAAAGAAAGGACTACCATGCAGTGCCATGGAAGGAAAATGGAAAGGCATGTTATACATATTACAAAAGTTCCTCAGCTCTGAGGGTCACTACTCATTGACCTTCTTGTATCATATTCGGCTGTTGCTATATTTCGAGTCAGGTAAGCTTATCAATTTCCCTTATTTTCTACTAAGAAGCTTGAAAAAAATGTCGGAAAGAGTTCAGAGAGGTAAGACAACCCAAGTCGCATGCAATTTATACCACCATGGGTTGATCTAAATTTGAGTTAAGAATTAATTGGACGTCAAGAATATGACCTGGAAATTATTTTTGAACAAGTTATGGAAAAGTGTTGTAGGGAAATCGTCCAACAAGAATAGTGCAAGCAAGAAGGGGAAGCCTGCAACCATAACCATGCGCCCTACCAAGACTAAGAATAGAGAAGAGTTAGTGTAGAGAGAGGAGTGAGAGCTCATTGTTAAAACCTGGTCTACATAAAAAAGGATGACAGAGAGCTTGGTCAAGAGGACTGCCTCTTTGAAGGAAGACCACATTCAATTAACTTCCCCAATCAATTTGGACAACTCCCCACCTCCTTCACCAACTATAGAAAACCTTAAAGTGTTTTTGGATGATGTGGCTCATACAATGATTAGAGAGGGGGATATTGACGAAGAAGACATCACAGCCTTGTCAGTTTTGCTTGGAAAAATGAAGAAAATGAAAATGATGTCGACACCTAGTGCAAGTGCAAATAGAGGCCTGACAGAGGATCCAATGGATGTTGAAGTGTAGGGTATTGAAACACTTCATGATATTGAAATTTAGGAGGTTAATGACTAGGGTGATATTGACCTCGATGATTCTGGAACTGGTCTAGAGTCAAATGTCGAGAAAACTCCTGCACAAGTGTTATAGACATTTTTGGGCACTGCAACCCCAATCATAAATGTCCATAAACCAAGGGCTCTTAAGTCCCTAAAAGTGTTGTTCCAACCCCTAAAAGAGCAAGGTCAACTGATTACAGCATCTCCCAGAAGTTCTCCATGAAAAACTACTCAGAACTGGTCAAAACTGGACCATCTCACCTGCTCCATGGTCAAAGTGCACTGCATCGCACCTAAATGCACATGGGAGGTGCGATGCATATGGAAAAGCCCTTCTATGGGGTGCGATGGGCGAGAGTCGACAAATGGCAGGGTCAATATGCAAGGTGGAGGATCATGGAATCTTCCAGAAACTTCTCCTGTGACACTTGCCTCTCTGCATTCGCCCAGGGATGAGTAAGAGATCATCAATCTCCAAGTGGAATCAAGAAATATCAGAGAGAGGACACTATTCAAATCTCAAAAGTTGACTCACCCCCCTTGCAAACATCTATATATGGATCCCTCATCCCAGAGATCCAGAGGCTGGAATTTTGTATCTTGTAAGGAAGTGCTGCTGGTTTCTTGGTGTAACATCATAGTGTTGGTTGATCTAAGCTTTTCATGAGGTGAAGAAGGGCTTTCTTGCTGAGAGGATGATGTTGGGTTAGAACAATTGGTTGTAATCCTCTTTGCTATTCTTGATTATTAATAAAGCTATTCAAGTTTTCCTCCACATTCTTGTATGATTAATGATATATGCATTTGTGTGGTCAATATATATCTGGTCCTATATTGTTTATGATAGTAGATCTATGTTCTTGGATAGTGTTATGCTGCTTTGATTCTACAGGTGCTCTTTGAAGCTGGGTAGACGAGGAAGCGAGTGGCAAATATCTATCAGAAGGGAGAGGAATCAAGCAAGGAACCAAGCGCAAGACAGAGGTTGGTCTCCTTTATTCCCCTCTTATCTACTTCTCATAAAGGAAAACGAAAGTGGTTTTAGTTTGTTTGTTTCTAAGGTAGCTACCAGCCTTAGTGGGACTAGCAGATTTGCATAGACACTAGATTTCCCGATAACAACAAGAAGAATTTGTTAACGAAGACCCCACTCTCCACCTAAATAGTCAGATAGAAGAGCTCAAGAAATGAATCTATGGGCTAGAGGTACTGAACCAAACTTTGAAAGTACAAGGGACAATGCAGAAACATAAGAATAGAGATCTAGAAAGAGAAGTGAAGGATCAAAAACTCCAAGTGAATATATGGAAATTATGAGCATCAAATTACTACGGTCCTCTCAGAAAGGTGATCAAACGGCTCAAGAAGGCTCAAGGCAAGAAGAGGAAGACAACGAAAGCAAGAATTAGCATACAAATATAGGAATGAAAGAAGGTTCCCTTGTTTTGGTTTCTTTTGCAGTAGGTAAAGTTTGTGCGAGTACACACAACAAAATAGGTATGGGAGAATGTTAAATTGTCCTATTTTTAAACCTATATCCTACTCTAGAAACATGACCTAAACCTCTGTTTTAAACTAAAAACCTATTCATTCCCGTACCTTTCTCTGAAATAATGAACATTCTTGCACCCTCCTTGTATTTTCATATTTAAAGGCTTTTCATTGAATTAATTACTTATTTGTGGATTTTATACCTTTAATTATCCTTGCAACTAATATTTGTCTTTCCTAAAGTATTTCATAAACAAATGTATTAATCATTGTGATAGAAAGGTCGAGTGCGGGTAGGATTCCTACACTAGCTGGCATATTCCTGCATTCTTGTGACAGCTCATTAGTAGGATTTTTATACCAGTTGGTGGATTCCTGTGCTCTTGTGATAGCTCACCAATCGATGCTTATCTTTGGTAAAGGATTAGTTGACCTCAAGTTGGGCTTGGAGCAAGAGAGAAATGAGTGGATTAAAGATCATGAACTCAGCCAAATATCTTAGATTAGTATTTTGTAAACAGACAAAAGGCTTAGTTAAGCTACTGTTATGATTTCATATCGGCCATACAATTGAAGGCTTATATATAATGTAAAACTCTGGTAGGAATTAAGGACCGATGCTATTGTAAAATTTTGCTAAGAGAATGTAATTATTTTGGAGTATCGCCTCTCTGGGCTGGATCACAGATTCAAGATGTATTTTTTCTTCTGAAACTAATATCAAGGAATGTGCTAGTACACAATTTCATTTTCCATTTGCATTGTGATGAATCTTTGACCAAATGCATTTCTCAATTTCTTAACAAGGAAATGAGTTTGTTGGCCAGGGCCCGCCCAACCCAGCTGGTTCTCCCTTTCTTTAAGGGTGTGTTAATTTAATTTAAAGTGTAGGCATGAGTTTGTTATTTGCTTTGATTTTTCTCACAAGTAACACATTGGATTTCATTTACAACTATTGTGTTATAGATCTGTGGTGTGCAGGATTAGAAGTATTTGATTTCAATTTACATAAGCTTTCCTTTTAATGTTTGATTTCATTTCTGCAAGATCGGTACAAGCACACTGCTTGTACAAGTGTATCTTTGGTTCTGCAAGTTGATTTCATTGGTTAAGTTTCACAAGTATTTCACTCCTCTCCTTTCGCAAGAGTTCTTTATTCCTTCCTTCAATATTGATGTTTGTTTCTAAACTAAGGGCATTATTAATATCCGAGGTGTCACTTAAGATTTAATTGTGCTATGACGAGTATGGAATAAATGTTGTAGTAACTTACAAGTTTGTGCTTGCACCGAACACTTTCGAAGAAAGGATTGAATTTCACGATTAATTATTAAATGAACGTTATGAATTAAAACATTAAAAGGAAGATATAAATTACATGCATAATTATCTCAGGAAAAGCCTATTTACACAACCAGATAATTTATGTAATTACATAGAAGAGTTTTATGTTTTAAAGAAAGATTTACTTTAAATTTTGAAAATCATTTCCTATCTAGAATCTATGTTTGGTTGAAGCATCTTTCTGCTTGGGAGAATTTAATTTCAAATTCTATTTTCTTTGCATTCTATTTCACTAAGGATGTTTTTTATTTTTCGAAAGTAATCTAGAAACCAAGTGCAGAAATATTGATTATTTGGTGCAGGAAGCTCAAATCTGGTATAGGATTAGAGTGCTCGAGCCCAGAGACTTAGAACTCCTACAAGAAGGTCGGAACTTCAATACAAGTACAAAACATCCTTCTGGTATCTAAGCCTCATTTCATTGTAGGCACAATGTTCTGGTATAGGAACATTGTTGTAGTACATAAATAATAGTTTAGTGCAAGCAAGAAGATATTTAAAGAAGACATATACATTGAATAACTTATTTATCATACTATCTCACTAAAGGTAAATATAAAGGTTCATTTCATTAGTTAATATTGTTCACAATGAATTAAGAATCCATTTTAGTTTCTGTAAAAGTACTTTTCATTTATTCTTGCACTAGACTTTCTTTGAGTATCAATTGTCGCTTGATCATTGTTTCTCTTTCGATTCTGTAAATTTGTGATTTAATAAGTAGGAATACAATAAGAGAAGGTTCATATCATTTCTTGGAATTTCCTATGCTACGCATCGAAGTGTACAGAACCCCGCGTTGACAAATTAAGTGTTGAAAGGAACTTGCTTAACTGCAATTCTTGCACCCAAAAATCATACACACCTACATAATTTAAATGTGTAAACCATAGGTGGGCACTTGCACAAGCTCCTTACTTAGTGTGTGCATAGGTTCTTACCTTCCATCTTCAATACCCGACCCTTCAAAGATACAATCTATCACTCTTTTGAAAACCCCCCCGACAATGTCGCCAAAATGTTAGGTACTAAGTTACTCTTAAAGAATCACCTTAATCCTTTGTCCATTAATATATCAACCTAGGATTCGTCCTTTTGTTGTAAGGTTGTCAGCACAGTCTATACATGGACATTGCTTTAAATTAATGGGGCATATGTAAGACTAATATAAAGCAAAGGATATGAAGGAATACTTTTAGAAAATAATAGGTCTTATCAAGCTATAAATAGGAATAAATTGATATGCAAAAATCATAGAACTGTTTAGCTATTTCTTCAGAAAAAAATATTAAATTCCACCAAATCAACAATCCTCATTATAATGTGAAATTTCAAAATAATGTATAATGCTCTTCAAAGGAAATTCACTATTAATCACTAATTACTATAATCACTTCTAAATGCTAACTGTAAAGCATGGTAATGGAAATTCACTCATTTACAAAATAAATTTGAAGATGCAGATGACTAAATAATAAAATATGAGAACTCATCTAATGGAATCGTAAATCTAAGCATTCACACAACTAAATCATCAGTCTAAATATTCACACAGCTGAAAAGTTAATCTAAAAATTCACATAGGGAATAGCTAGTCATTCAAGTGAAAATTAATAAAATGTAATAATACAAGGAAGAAAATGATCATTCTAGTGACTGAACCCATGGTTTCTGGAAGTAACTGTCCTAGTGAAAATTAAATATACTAGATTAAAGTTGAATCATTTGAACTTTCATTGATATCAAAATGAACTACAAAAGGGTCTGTAAAACTTTAAGGCAATTTTGTTGTTCAATCACCTTTTATAGTTGGCGAGAACTTAAAGAACTTGAAAAATGAATCATTAACTAAAGAAACAAAGGGAAGAAGGATACCAATTCCATGACCCAACACTTACTTGGTTGAAGACGGCTCCTCTTTCTCCTCCTTGCCCTTTCTCTCAAACCTTTGGAAACTCTCTCCTTTATTGTAAAGTTCACAATGATCCACTAAGGAGGTGTGAGTTTCTTTTATAAATTATTTTGGCATCTTTTGGAATATCCCTTGTTTAACAGTTGGGGCTTGGAGGGATTTGAGACTTTATAATGCTTCTTCCTAGTTTACCTTTTGCAGGAGGTCTGGGGAGTCAACTTTTCAGCCTATTTTTGGAAGGTTCGACTTACAACAATGACCGTGACCTATGATTCTTTTTACTGGCATATAGGGGTAGGTCATTTTTGTTGATATTACATTTTGTCCGCCAACACCATTTTTATGCCTTATGTCTAACCTCGTCTAGTTGTGACACTCGCCACTCCCTTTATGCATGTCGTTGCTTGGCGATAGATATTTCTTGCTCATGGATACCCTAGTTAACACCTTTTTTTCCATTTTGGTGTCCATGTAGTCATTTTTAATGCTTTTTTAATTCCCTCCTTCTGACCTGCCATGACCTAGAATTTGAGCCTTATGTCCTCTTCTTCATCATTTTTATGGCTTTACTCGAGGAGGATTCCACCATTTTTATCCCTTGTGATTGCCACCTTTTATCAGCCTATTCTTGCATCTTGAGGATTGGTTTATATTTTCCATCTTCATCATCTGCTTGGCCTACCATCTACTTTCACTTGGTATTTTACACTTTCTTGGAGAAACGGTGCGATGTGTGGCCCTATTAGCTAGCCTCTTATCCTCATTATGTCATGAGTAGTTCCATCATCACCTAAAGCAGTTGCTATCTCTTATACCACTCATTCCTCCAAGAGGAGTTTCCTTTAATCTCTTTTCGGACTCCTTAATTTAGAAAAGATTGTCGAGTGAACTTGTCTACTTCACGCTTGTTAAAGTACCTGAAGTCCTGTCTACCCAGTATAAGTTTAACACTTTTTCGAATTGGGATAAACTAGTTATGAATAAGGAATACCCTACTCTATTATGGCTACGAGGTTCCCCCTTGTATACTTTTATCTCTTTTTTGGGCTTGGGGGGGAACTTTATGTTAAAGTAAGTTATAAAAAGAGAAGGGAAGGAACATATTTTTCCATTAGTGATCGAAATGGCAGCGCCAGTTGCATCGCCATGTAGCATCACACCTATCTGTTTCATTATCTCATAGTTGGGTTTTGTCTTACCTAGGAGTCATACCATCCATATGAGTCTCTTTAGTCCTTGATTCCACTTACATCATTGCATGATATCACATGGTTCTCATTATTCATGCTGCCAAGTCACTCTTGTGTCATGTCGCTACATGTTAAAGGGAATTTTTAGCACGTGTCATCTAGCTACAGTAGCTTGTTCAATATTTTGAGTCAATCATCCCTGTGTCAGTTGTATTTCATTACTTCATAACTTCATCCATTCATCACATCATCCTGGTATGTTCCTATTGACTGATGGGGGATACACTAAGGCCCTCATTTGACATATCTTCTCCTGTTGACTTCAACACATTATCTAGGACTTTGATCTAGAAACCAGTAGTACCTTGGAGCTTACAGACCTCAGTCACAGGCATCCTCATGATCGATAGTGAGTTTACATCATTGGATCATGATTGGTCAAGTTCACTGGTGTTCAATATCAGCTCATCTGTTAACACTTAGTGGACTGTACTAGGTACATTGGGATCCATTTTCCTCATTGGTGGATTCCCTCACGCCTGTTACTAGTTTACCTCATTAGTTGGTAATCAGGAGGTTTCTACCATGCTCAACATAAACTCATCTATTTGCATGGTGTATATTCGTACCATCTAGATTATGTTGAAGACTCTAGGTTAGGGTCATCTCACTCTTATATGGCATCATTCTGAGTCTGTGTATGTATCATTTATGTACATTGAGAACTATCTGGGACACTTCTTTGTTTGTCATGTGTCCATAGTGCTACTGAATTATATTGTGACATAGAGCCATGATTTTATTTGTTAGTGGCTATTTTTTATCTACTGAGTCACATGGATCCACTGTGTATGCCCTTTTGGCCATGTTCTAGCATTTCATGTCATGGATCCACAACGTATTTTATGGTGGCCATTTTCAGTATCTTCTTATGACTGAGCATGGCTATGTCTACTTCGGGGATGTTAACAACACATATGAGACTTCAGCTCATGAGTTCCTGATATTCATCCTTGGCTATGTTTCCTCACTCCCATTTTGACCTCTGTGTTTCATCATAATTTATTTCGGTCATCATCTTCTCTTCTTGCCTCATACTTTAGGAGGCATCTGTTATTAGCCTATTTTACCCCTCTAGATCAATGACCCTTTGTCCTTAAGCCTAATTTACTTTTCCCTAGACCCAAGACTTATTTTTCTACATTTTTTCCCCCAGACATTGGCACAACAACCTATGGGATCTTCCAAAGCCTCATAGACGCTCTCAGTCCTGCTTTGTGAGAGTGTCTAGGGACTTTTCCCCTCCTTCAGTGCCAGCATCCAGGGATGACTTCTAGAGTGCCTTAATCCCTATGAGATCAGTTAAATTTGTCACTTATTCGAGCTGGCAGGGGCTTATCAGTTAGAAGTTTCTATGACTTCTCTTTTTCATGAGTGTCTGGATACATCCTCCTAGGACCTATCTTGTACCTACTTATACTCGATCATTCAAGAGGGTCAAACTAGTTTTGGAGAGTTAGTCTTGAGAGTTGTGTCTTGCGCCTTTGCTACTATTTTTCTATTAGAATGCGCTTGTGAAGTATTTTTCCATTTTCATGTTAATATTCATACTCATTTCTTCGATATTTGGGGAAACTCTTCCATATCACCAATACGAGGCTTGGATGCGAAGGCATAGCATTGTATTGGTTTTTCATAATTAATGGAAACATATGCTGCATTCTTGACATAAATTTGTGATTGACACCTTGTATGGTTGTTTCTATTGCTTTTGATCTAACGATCTTCCAAGGAAGATTTATTGTTGTCATTTTTTGTGGTGATTGTGTGCAGGGATAGAGATTTTCCGTGAACATGTTGGATTGCTTGAGTGGAGTGTAATATCTGTATCGAACTCAAAACCCTTGTCTGATCTGTGAGGACACTATGTGTGATCTCATTTCCCTTTAACATAGGTCTGACTGTTTGTTGCATGGCTAAACATTTGGGATTGGGGCTTCTCCATTATTCTATTGGTCTTGCTTCTCTCTTTCTGGTGATATAATTTGGACACGAGATAACGGAGCAACAAATCCTTGAAATTTTAGATGTAATAGATTCCTTGTAATGAGATCTTTAACTTGGTGCTGGTTTCACTTAGATTTGAAGAATTTTTTTTTGAGGTGTTTTGGGATCCTATTACGTCATGTGTGACCTTTTTAATGGCTCTTAGCAATATGGCATGTAAGGCTCAAACCATCCTTGTTCCTCTATGCCCTAACTTCTATCGTCTTATGGCATAGATGTATATGAATTTTTGGGGCGTTCTCTACCCCTTGATGCTTATTCACGACACCATTCAAGCATGGGGCTATTGTCACTAGAGGGCCCAACCCTTAATTCTTTGAGGGATCATCCCCAAGTGACCATATTTACATATGTTGTTGCAAAGCTCTTTGGAGCTATCCCTCATGAGCTTACACAAGCTTCCACCTAGCCTACTAATATACACATATATATAAAACTTGATTCCCTTTCCATGTGCTTGAGGGATCATTGGCTTAACTTAGACATGCTACATATATCTAGCAATGATATCTCTCTAGAGCTTATAAGGGCATCATCTCATCTTGCAATTACATAGGAATTTAGATATATGTATATGCATTAGAATATTATCCTTCTTGAGCTTAGCAACTGATAATAAGGCCTGAAATCCAAATATATGAATTCCATAATAAAATAATCTAGATGTTTGTACATTGATTATACTTAGTCCCATTGGACCAAATTCAATCTCGTAATAGTTTCAGTGATCTACATCCCTCTCATGCTGATAATAAACATAAAAACTAGACCATGAACACATGTAAACTTTCATTCATTTTCCCAAGAAAACCATAAAGGAAATCAATATTTTTTAAGCATGCATGAAACCATATCCATATTGATCAAAGATATAAGCTGACACATTGAATCAATACTATTACATGCCTTAAGCCAAATTATCAAACAATGCTTAGCAATTAATGTAAAAAGGCTTATGTCTATACTTATATTATCAAATGTGCTTTGTAGTTCAGGTTGGGACTTCAACTCTCCACTCCACTATAGACACACTACAGCTAAGCCTTTCTTATAGAAGTCACCCCCGAGCTAGATTGTAGAGATTGAGGAGGAGTGCTTAGACATTATACTAATTCTGCCAATTGAAACAATGACTTCAGAGGGTCATCCACCTCCACCCACGAAATAATTCATGCAATCCATATCTCAGAGGGAATCTATAGGTCAACCACCTCCACCCTTTGGCTACTTTAGTAACAATTGTAGCTCTACCATTATAAGGTTTAACATGGAATCCAAAGGTTCATATCGCCACCCTCAAATCAATAAGGAAATCTAGTTAATAACTCCACCTTAAAATTAACAAGGGAATCCATAGGCTCATACCTCCACCCTAAAATTAGCAAGGGAATCCAAAGGCTATAACTCCACCTTCAAACCAATAGGTGAATCTAAAGGCTCATACGTCCACCCTCAAATTAACAATGGAATTGGGAGACTATACCTTCAATGTCAAATCATTAGGGGAATCCATGGGCTTATACCTCCAACATAAAATTAGAAAGGGAATCTAGAGCATATACCTCCACCCATAAAATCAACAAGGGAGTCCATCTCACTAGAAAATCAGGAAAACTAGTTCAGGGGGTTAAGGAACAGGCCTCCACCCAAGTTGTCAAGGGAATATAGAGAAAACGCATCTCCACCCTCCAGTATTACAAGTAATATAGATACTATTGCCATCACCTAAGAGATATTTATATCTCCTCCAAAACCACAACCAAAAGTAACACACCCTCAATAAATTCCTTCGCATAATGGTTCCACCCAATCTTGGGAATCCAGAACCCACTATAAAAATCCAAAAATGAGTAGATGGGGCTAAAGAACTATTCTTATCAGAAATGCATGGAACAAGTCTTCACCCAAGATGCCAAGGGAATCCAAACAAACCATCACCATGCTCCAGTCTTATAGGGAATCTAGAGACTACTTCCCTCACCTAAGAGATATTTTCTCCCCTCCTAATGATGAGTTTAATGTTTGCTCTAATCCTTGAATTCTGATAGTAACACAAATATTTCTCCTTTATTTTATTTTCTGTGCTATGATTTTTTCTTCCTCTACGATGGAGTCATTTCTTCTCTTGTTCCTGCTCAGTAGTTCTCTCCTTCAACATTCTCGGTTTTCCCTTTTCTATCTCTTTCCTCTCAGAATAGTCTCTCATCAATGTGTGAGGAGGAAAATTCCCTTTCATATTGTTATGATTCTCCCCCACATGCATGAGTTGTGTTGACTTCTCTTCCATTACACAATTGCAACCATTTTGGTTGTGTGGGAAGACACCCATATTGTCCATCTTATCAGCTCGGTCTTGGTGGTTCTATCTTCATGTGATGATTGAGATGTTCTTGCTTTGGCTCCTCCCCCTTCCTCTTCATGTTTTTTAACTTAAGGCTATCCAAGGTGTCAATGCATCCCATCCTCCATTAACTTTTGTCCTTATGACCTTGTAAATTTATCCAAGGAAATCATGCTTTTTTTTTCTTCTCATTAATTCATATCATCATCCCAATTTAAATAATTTATTCTATCCATTCATGGCTACAATAGCAAGGGAGGGTTCCTTCAAATCCGAAGCAACCTCCTTTCTTAAATTCTGGAATCTGTGTCCCAATTCTTAGGCCTTTTAATTTATAATCAAAATGTATGAAATATTTACAATCTTTGTAAGAGGGGGGATCTCCACAAAGGGGTTGTCATATCCTATATAAAATACACCACCATCACACATCTAGATGATCTGGACGATCGAGGTCCATCCTACAGTTTCATACTTCAAGCTTGATAAGCATGCCAAAATGCTTCAAATACCGAATGCATATAGAGAAATAGTTATCACCTTGTGTTAACAACTCAGATTTTTGCATGTGAGCCTATGGACTAAGGACTTTACCTTAGAGGGTTTCAAAATTTTGCATTCTATAAATAAATTTGGCACTTTGTATTCGAGAAATTTTTCATTTTTGTGTATTAAATAAATTTATTGTTTGTGTTGCATATTAAAATATGGGGTGTTGCATCGCTGTGAAAATGAATTTAGTGCTTAGCGTTTTGATTTTCCTCAAAACATGGTGATGCATAGTGACAAGCGAATTTCAAAAGTACTTGTGTAAATTCATTTTAGTCATGATATTTGAGAATGCAAAAGGACACAACGGAATAGAAGATATTGATATAAAAACTAATGCTTCGAGTTGTAATAAAGAAAATTTTGGTCTTGTTATGATCAAATAAAAAGTGTGGGGGATAAAGAGATATAATTGACATGAGAAGATAGTAAAAAAGTTGTTAAATGCAAAACTTTTGAAGCATATAAGGAATATAAGGGAAGAAACACATATTGTAGGTGGACATTGGGTTAAAGATGAATTGGTTGTTAGGTGCAGGAATTGAAATTAAGAAGACTCCTTCAACACTTAATTGTCAACCCAGGGGTGTCGTAAACTTAAAGACAAAGCACAGGAAATGCCAGAAATGATATGAGCTTTTCCTCACTCTATTATGAATTTTTTAATTACAATCTTGCAGAATCGAAAAGAAAAGATCACCCCACAATTTACATGAAAGAAATTCTATTGCTGGAATATGAAAGAAAGTAATTTTGCGAAGAAATAAATAAAAGGAACTTTCAAACTCTTGTAAGCAATCCTAATTAATTGAAATTAAAATCTATGTCTATCTTGTGTATAGTTGTATGTGAGATTAATAATTGGACACCTGAAGATATCTGACTTCTTTATAGATATTTCTCCCTGCACCAAGTTCTTATTCTTGTACTCCTGCAATATTCTTGCATCAGTACTGGAAAAAAGTTTATATGATGGAATTATATTCTACATTTGTACTGAGGAATTATTTCCTCATGCAGGGGCTATAAGTCTTAGGACTAGAGCACTCCTTTTCTGTTTTAGGATATTGATTTTTGTACCGGAATAGAGATTCCTACACCAAGTTCTGAAATTTATTTTATAAAGGAATAAAGAATGTGTTAACTCAAAAAAATAATTTTTAAAGGTGAACAGAACTTTGAAATAGCTTTCGCAAACATAAAGATGCTTCAACTCAACTTAACTTTCAAAATAATAATTAACTTCGAAAGTCAAAGCATACTTTTCTCCAATCAAGGAACTCTTTCACGCAACTAAAGAAATCATCTAATTGTGATAGCAAGCTTTATCCCTGTAATAGTGATTCACATAAAATATGATCTGCCTTTTTAATATTTTTAATTCAAAAAGGTTCATTTTGAATAATTAGATATGAATTTCAAACCTTTCCTCAAAAGTGTGAAGTGCAGGTAAAGATTAATGCGTTATAGCAACGTTCATTCCTTTATTACCAAAGAATATTCGACCCAGAATATCAAGAATACTTCTAAAATATGAACACTCGCTTGCAGAAATGTATCAATATCCTTGTGATAGAAAAGAATGAAAGACTTCATTGTAATGAACCAAAGAAATCAAATTTCAGAACTGTAAAGGCATTAGTGCAGGAATAATGTGTTTGTATGATCTAGACAGAAATAATACTAAGCATTGAAAAGAAAAATTACAAAAGGGTAAGATCAAACTTACTTAAGCATGCACACCACGGATCTATCACACACTGGCTATAAATGAAATCGAAATTGAACTTTCTGAAAGAAGTGAAGCATCTACTTTAATTCCTTCTTGCATTAAAACAAAATCAGCACACCTTTAATGAGAAAGAAGAATGCGAGGGAGAATGGGATGGGTTGGATGGACACTAGCCAACCATCTTGTTTCCCTATTTAGGAAACTTGGAAAGTCAAATCTCAGCAACACGTCAACATAGAATTAGAATGCAGGATTGAAAAAACATGGCACGATCCCTTTATATTAAATTTCAGAATCAGAAAATGTACATTATGAAATCGAATCTAGCCCAGAAAGTGGGCGATATGAGCAAGATTACAAAATAGCACAGTTACAGTAGTGTAGCAATTGCTCTTCTCGCTACCATTTTCTATCTAAATCCTACATTATATACATCCCTTTGGGCCTGGAGCCATAACAAAGTTACATTTAGCATTATGATCTAAGCCTTTTAGCTGTAACTAAATAACAACAATATTACAAGCTAAGCCTTTCAGCTGTAACAAAACACTAAATGTAAGAATTTGGTCGAGGACCTGATCTCTATCATATCCCTGACTTATCTCCGCTCTAAGCCAAACTTGAGATGATCGATTTTGAACGAGATGTCTGCATTTGGTAGTGAGCTGTCATAGAAGTTTAGGACTCACCAGCGGTGCAGGAATCCTACCTGCACTCGACCATGCTAAAGAAATGATTACTATGTTTCTTACCAAATACTTTAGGAAAGAAGATATTAGTTGAAAAGAATATTAAAGGTATAAAATCTATAAAAATAATTAATTAAGTACATTTGTAAGCCTTAAATATGAAATATAAAGCCAATGCATGAAAAGGAATGATTCTTAGAATAATGCAAGAATAAGGAGGTTGCGAGGTTAAAATAAAGGTCTAAGGTTATGAATTTGAAGTAGGAAATGGGTTAAGCATGAAGCAATTTAGCCTACCAACATCCTCCCCTTCCTATGTTGTTGTGTGTACTCACAAAACCTCTACCTATTGCAAAAAAACCAAAACAAAGGAGCCTCCCTTCAATCCTGAACTTGTATGATGATCCCCGCTTTCACTATCTTTACCTTCTTGCCTCGAGCCTTCTTGAGTTGATTGGTCACCTTTTTAAGACATTTTTAGCACTTTGAGGCCCAAAATTTCCATACCTTGACTTGTTTTTTCTGCTCTTTCACTTCTCCTGCCAACTCTACATTTATCTACTTCTGCACTGTATTCTACTCTTGCATGGCTTGGTTTAATATCTCCAAGCCGTAAACATGCTTCTTGAGTGCTTCTATCTAACTGTTCATACAGAGGGTGGAGTTTTCTACTCCCAATTCCTCTAGTGAAGATTTGTCCACAATCGATTCCAAACATGTGCCTATATGATCAGGGTCAAGGTTATCCTAGCTACCCAGTTCCTGCATTTCGACATCATCAAGGGCTTCAAAACCAAAAATTCCAATGTCACTAAGGGTCTCAATACCCTGCACAGTCACCTTACCAGGGTTTTCAGTACCTGGAACTTCAAAATTATTAAGGGCTTCAGTACCCAAAACTTTAATATTATTAAGAGCCTCAGTACTCAGAACTTTAATATCATCAAGGGCCTTAATACCCTATACATTCACCTTACCAGGGTTTTAGTACTCGGAACTTCAAAATTATCCAGGGCTTCAGTGTCCTGCGCCCTATCATCAATTTGACCCTCTGCCGGGTTTTTTCTTGCAATCGACATAATTTTTCTCTTCTTCATCTTACCAAAGAGGACTAAAAAAGGTGTGTCATCTTCCTTCTCCGAATATTCTTTGTTGACCATTGTATAGGCCACCAACTTAGCGATGACCAAGAGGTTATTGTTACCTGGTGAAGTAGGTAGTGAGTCATCCGATAGTATCAAGGAGGTAGACTGAACATGACCCACCCTTGAAGAGGCAATCCTTCTCCTGGCCGATCTCTGGACTCGGTAAGGTGCGGGGTAAGGGATTCTTACTTTCCTTCCTTGCTTGCACTCTTCTTCTTGGACGACTTCCCTGCACCTGACCCTTGAAATTCCTTCAGAAATTCCTCCCAAGTCATGTTTTTAACCTCCAATTCCTTCTTGATTAAAATTATGATTAGCCCGTGGTGGTATAACTTGTACACAACCTGGCTTGAATTACCTCTCTGAACACCTTTCGACATTTTCTCTAAGCTCCTAAGTATATAATAAGGAAAATTAATGAGTTTACCAAACTCAAAATGCAAGAGCAATCGTATGTGATATAGGAAGGCTAGTGAATAACGACCCTCACAGGTAAGAAACTTCTGCAATACATAAAGGAGGTCCTTCCATTTTCCAATCATAGCACTACATTGGAGACCTTTCTTCTAGTCCACCTTTTGCTCCAAGTCGACCACAAATTGGTGCCACAATTTCTTTGAAATTTTTCCTTCTTAAACTAGTGTTATCCCACTGCTGCTAAACTTGTACCCTAATATATGGACTCCTCTGTGTCCACAAATTCCAGCGAATCCACCTTGGCTTAGCTTCCATCAAAATTCTGAGCGAATGCTAGCACCACAGGTGAGTTGAATCCATCAAATCTTTGCAGAAATGGGAGTAACCTGGATTCCTGTAATTGTGCAAGACTATTTCCATAGACCATTGTTCAATCCTTACAGGCACCATTTCCCTCTTTGAATTCACCCAATCTTCGTCTAAAACTTTGGAAGAGTATTACAAATAAAGAACTCAAAGCTTTGTCGAGGGATTTTTGATGGTCAAGCTATACATTCACCGCTATCTTGGCGACCTTCCAAATGGTCATGTTCCATCACTAACATTACACTCCTGGGACATATGTGAATACGAATTGGTTCAAGTACAAGCAGGTGATGCTGACTGGGAAAGGTGATGATTTAGATAATGATCTTGTGTAATGGTCATGCAACGTCGAATATGAGGTAAGGCCATCATTAACAAGTGATGAGTCCTTTCAAGAAGTGGTAAATATTGGATTTCGGGAGAATCATACCATCCAACATTCACTTCATGATCGCAAGTAAGGTGTACTCAGTACTCATTAAAAAGATGAGATTTCGTAACCTAAAATACCTTTGTGCTTAAATGATTTCTTCTTAATTTAGTAAATGATAAAACAAAGTGTTAACCATAATACAAATTATTGAATGCCATGATCTACAAGTGGTGTCGTCATTCTGCCTATACAAAAAATTTACAAAGCAAAGATAAGATTTTCATTACACATTTTTTCACCAGGTGTTCCTGCACTGTATTTGCATTGAGACCATTATTCCTACACTAGAACATGTGTTTTCATAATTGGGTGCGCTCAGGGATGTGGATTCTTGTACTGAATGTGCATGCACTTAAACATGCTTGCATTGAACATGCCTACACTCGAACATGCCTGCACTGAACATGCTTGCACTCGAACACACATTCCTACACCAGGGATATTTGTAGCATATCTGGAAAGAGAAAGGCAACCAAAAAATTCTGATAGGATATAATTCATAGGCTTGATTTCAAAAATTTGTTGGATATACAAGGGAGGTTTTATTCACGATTATTTGGTGTTCATATATGCCTTCCAATATGATCTATGAGTTCACATCAGATCCTGCAATCAGTGCATGAGGGGAAAAAAGAAGCGTGAAAAAGGGTAAATTTTAGAATGGGAAGGAAATTACGACAGGGAATTCAAGAGTGAGACCACCAAGAGGGACAAATCGAAAAGGGATTTTGGGGAAAATTTCTCAAGGGGAAAAGAGGGAAATAGGAAATTGGGTAAGGAAAGTTTATTTGAAGAAAGGGATGGTAAACTTCATGGGATGAAAAGAAGAAAATAAAGGAGTTTTTTTTTTTTTTTTATGAAAATGGGACCACTAAGAGGGACAAATCGAAAAGGGATTTTGGGGAAAAATTTTCAAGGGGACAAGAGGGAAATACGAAATTGGATAAGGAAAGTTTCTTTCAAGAAAGGGATGGTAAACTTCGTGGGATAAAAAGAAGAAAATAAAGAGGATATATATATATATATATATATATATATATATATATATATATATTAAACGAAAATGGGAATAGAAGAAGTGCAGGATTTCACCTGAAATCTGCATGTATAACGCTAATCTAAAAAATAAATGTAGCGGGAATTGAGTGTTTCTTGGATATAAAATTTTGTGCCAGCTATCCCAAACTTGGATAAGGGCTCGGTTCCTGCACTTGTACCTGCTTCTTCTTGGTAATAGTCAACATATCTAAAAATCAAGCAACATTCCCATTTTATTAGAATTTGATCTTCCTGCTAGCAAGCTGGTTCCTAGGTTGATCCTTCTACAATCATGTTAGTAAAATTGATTTTCAGAATCATAAGAAAATATTTTTTCTTTACCTTTTTTTTCATTATTATTAATTTGTTTTGGATTTTCTTTAAACTTTATTTCAAGAGAGAAGAAATCAGATCACAATAGGTTGGCATAGGCACCTACCAACTGAAGTTTAGACTACTGCTGCACTTGCTACATGAAATATTTATTTGTGAGGGGCTGAAAGTATGCTTTAAGACTTTGCCCATTGACAAGGAAAATTGAATTTATGTCACTAAAACTGATTTTCACAATCACAGGAAAATATTTTTTCTTTATAACTATTAATTTATTTTTTTTGGATTTTCTTTAAACTTTATTTCAAGAGAGAAGAAATTAGATCAAAATAGGCTAGCATATCCACCTACCAATTGAAGTTCATACTGTTGCTACACTTGCTACATGAGATATTTCTTTGTGAGGGGCTGAAAGTATGCTTTAAGCCTATGCCCATTGACAAGGAAATCTGAATTTCTCCCATCGATAGTTCTGACTTCTAAAGCCCCATTATCGAAAACTTGAATTACCTCATACAGTCCCATCCAACGAGTATGGAATTTCCCTTTAAAATGTTTAAATCTAGATTCATAGAGAAGTACCCAATCACCTGGTTGGAGTTGTTTCTTCTTCATAAACATGTCATACCACTTCTTACGTTGTTGCTGCACCAAAATATTTTTTTGAACAACTTCCCTCCAAAATTCGTCCAACTCATTTAACTACAATAGATGTTGTTGTTGTTCTTCTAAGAGATCTAGACCCAATTGAACTACAATTCTAAAACTCTTTATCTAAAATTCAATCAAAAAAAGGACTTGTTTTCCATACAGCATATCATATAGTGTATGCCTCGTGCTATTCCTCCAGGTGGTTCAATAAGCCAATAAGGATTCATGAAATCAGTTGCCACAATTCTTCTTGTGCATGTTTACTATTTTAGTGAGGATGGATTCGACCACCTTGTGTGTAGGTTCCAACTAGCCATTTTCTTGTCGATGGTACGGTGTAGATTTATTGTGTTGAATCTTATATTGATTCATGACTTCCTGTACCAAGTTAGAAACCAACTGCGGTCCATTGTCAGAAACAATTTCTCTAGGAACACTGAATCTAGTAAAAAAATCATTAAATAGAAAATCAACAACAACTTTCTGAGTGGAAAAAGAAAGAGCTCTAGCCTCTACCCATTTAGTAACAAAATCAGTACAAACCAAAATATTCTTTTTATTTAGAGATGTGGGGTTTATGGGTCCTATGAAATCAATAGCTTATTTTTCAAAGGGCTCAATCATAACACGAGGACACAAAGACATTTCATTGGCTTGAATAGGTTGACCCATCCATTGACAACTATCAAAACACCTAACATATTGTTTGGCATACTTAAACAAAGACGAAAAAAAATACCCAATGCGTAAAATTTTATATGCATTTCATTTATCAGCAATGTGGCCACCACAAGGTTCATCATGGGAAGATTTTAAGATATCAAACATTTCTTCCTCTCTCACACATATACGAATAACAAAATTTGGTCGAGTGTAAAAGAGGTGTCCCTGTATCCAAGAATACGAAGCACTTTTCTAAGTGATATTCCTCTTTTCACGAGCAGAAAAGTAAGGTGGTGTTTGTCCAATGACTAAATAGTTAGCTATGTCAGCAAACCATGGGGATTTTTCTGACATAGCAAAAATTTATTTGTTAGGGAAATCATCATCAACAAGAATTACTTCACCAAGATTATTTAATCTAGAAATATAATCAGCTACAACATTAGACTTTCCTTGTCTATCAATAATTGTAACAATGAATTCCTGTAATGAAAGGAACCACCTAGTCACTCTACCAGTAGTTAAAGGTTTATTCATTAAATATTTTATAGCAGGATGATCAATATGAACATAAACTTCATATCCTGTAATCTAATGTTTGAATTTATTAATAGAAAAAATAACGGCTAAAAATTCTTTCTCAGACACTGTATAGTTAAATTCGGCAAGTGAATTTTTTTTACTGATGTAATAAATAACATAGGATTGTTTATTCTCCTCTTGTCCGAAAGTTGTGCTAATGTCAGTGTCTGAGGCATCAAAGGAAATGTGAAATGGCATGGAACCATTTGGTCCTCTAAAAAATGGTGCTTGTTCTAATTTTTCCTTCAATGTCTCAAATGACTATTCACAAACTTTGGACCAAGAGAATTCACTATCCTTAGATAATAATTGAAAAAAGGGGGTAGAAATCTTGGAAAAATTCTCAATGAATCTCTGGTAATAACCAGCATGTCCCAAGAAGCCTCTCACTTCCCTTTGTGTTTTGGGTGTAGGAAGATGAATAATAACTTCAACTTTAGTGGTGTCTCCCTGGATACCTTTGTGAGAAACCAAATGACCAAGAACCACTCCTGCTTTTCACATTAATCTACATTTTCTTATCACTTAAAGAAATATGAGCCTCTTGTCAATGTAAAAACACTTTTTCTGGATTTTTAAGAGATTCATCAAATGGGTTACCAAACACAAAAAAATCATCCATATAAATTTCAACACCTTCAAGATCAGAGAAAATAGCCAGCTCAACCCTCTGAAAGCTGGTGAGTGCATTACACAACCTGAAGGGAAGCACTCGATAAGCAAATGTACCCCAAGGGCATGTAAAGGTAGTTTTGTCTTGATCTGAGGTAGCGATCTGGCTTTGGTTATACCCACTAAATCCATCTAAAAATGAAAAGTACTTTTTACAGACAAGGGTATCTAGCACCTGATCGATGAAAGGAAGCGAAAAGTAATCCTTGAGAGTGGCTTTGTTTAATTCTTGGTAACCAATGCAAATACACCATCTCCCATATTTCTTAGGGATTATCACTAATGCAGAGACCCACTGACTGTAAGAAATAGGATAGATGAAATTATCATCTAAGATATTTTGTAATTCTTGTTTACTAATGTCTCTTAGTGCAAGATTCATCCGTCTTTGGAGTTGTTGAAAAGGTCAGGCTCCCTCCTAAATATAGATATGATGAGTGCAAGTCTCAAGAGGAATGCCTTTCATGTCTTCCTAACTCCAAGCAAATGCATCCAGGTGATCTTGTAACAAGGTAACAAGTTGCTTTTGTTGAGATGAATCCAAGTCTGAGCTAATGTGTAGAGATTTGCCTAGACTAATTTCAACAAGAGTGGTCTCAGGCTCAAGAGTATAGGAAGATGATGCTACAGTGTGCAATGAGGAAGGTTGGGAATCATAATTTTCTTGAAAATCTAGACTAAAGATCTAATGAAGTGTGTCAAAGTTAGGAATCGTTTCTAAATTTTTCAGGAAATCTCATAATTTACCCTCTTGGGTAGACTCGGTATGATGATTAATCAAAGAAACATATCGGGTATCCTCATCACTGCTATCAAGATGTAACCATAAGGTGTCCTTGAGTTCTCGAATAGATCTAGCAGGTGGATATAAGGTGAACTTTTTCCTAGAGTCTCCATGTGAAATGTACATATCACCAGAGCAACATCCAATATAAGCATTGGTTGTGGCAAGCCATGGTCATCCCAGAATCAAAGGATGTTCTCCAACTAGATTCTTTAGTTGAAGCACAATGAAATCCACGTGGTATTCCCATGAATCTATAGAGACAATCACATCATCCAATACTCCATTGGGCTTGATTTTAGATTTGTCTGCAAGTTCAAGCACAATGGGTGTAGGACGAATATAGTCCAAGCCAAGTTGTTCCATGGTTTTCCTGGTCATCACATTAATGGCTACCCCTAGGTCTATTAATACATTAGAGACAAGGATATTACCTATCTGGACGGAAACAATTGGGTTTCCAAGATATGTATATTTCTCCATTGATACGCATCGTGTCACTAACTCAACTTCTCTACCAAGAAGCTGAATGGTCCAAGGTTCTACTCTCTTCCTCCTTGACTTTTTAAGACATAACTCCCTAATGATATTTGTGCAGATGGGAATTTATCTAATAGCCTAAAGCAAAGGAACCTTTATGCAAACATTCCTTAACTCTGAAGCCAGAGTGGACTCGAGGTCACTCTTCTCCATAACCAACCTCTTTGGATAGGGAGGATGGTTTGAAGAAGATGATGAATTTGAAGTTACGGGAATGGGTTGAATGGTGACATTATTTTTCAAATGATCAAGAGTTGCCTCCTCATTTTTCTCCTCAATGATCACCATGGTTTGCTTTTGTTTTTCGAGTTTAAGTAGCCTTCTTGATTCCAATTGAAGCTCATTTATCCCAACCGGCAAGGTTTGATAGGTAGGAGATGGGGGCGGTCCAACCAAATGAATAATTTGTACAGCCTTATTATTAGAGTTCAATACTGGTTGAGCAAGTAGTTAAGGTGGTCTAAATGGTGGTGGCAAAGGAAATGGTGGCATTGGTTGACTCTGTTGAGGTAGAAAGGGAAAAGATGGTTGTGACATATGGTTTGGTGCATATGAAAGAGGATATGATGGACTCTGAGTAGGATAGGAATGATATGAATGGTTTGTCCCTCTCCATCCTTGTTGCCAACATTGAGACGACTGTCCATGGTGAAAATGGTTTCTGTGCTGCTAATGTTGAGAGTGATTATTATTATTATGATAGGAATATGGAGGTGCATTATAACCATAAAAATGTGGTTCAAGAACCATACTTGCACTTACCTGTGGCTAGTTCCTTCACTCTCCCATGGCATGTAATGGCTCAGGTTCAAAATGCTCGCCTTCAAATACATCTTTCAATCCAGGTATGGAGGGGCATTCCTAAGTGGCATGGTTCTCTACATAGATCACAAATTTATTAGAACTCTTTATATTAGCAGGACACTCTCTTAATTCATGCTTTTTCTTACATTTCGGACAAAAAATAGACAATGGATCTTATTCGTTTTCTAGTTTTTGCTGAAATTTCAAAGAGTCTATTTGTTTGCTAATAGTATTCATTATTTCATTTTTCATATTGTCCATTTTATTCTCCAAGCCAATAGTCATAGCATCTGTAGATCCCAATTTGTTAGTTCTGCTTTGACCTCCTCTAGTGGATCTAGATTGATTTCATGAGAACTTCCTGCACAAGTCACAAATTTGTTCAAATTTTTCTAAGAAATATCTCCTTGTCCTAACAAAATTATGTCTAGAAACATTAGTAAGCCCTCATAGGAAGAAGGTTCGAATGGTACTTAAATCAAATTTGTGTTTAGAACTTTGGAGTATATACAAAAATCTCTCTAAGTAGTCCTCCAAAAGTCTCATCATCACCTTGTACAATGGTGAAGATCTCATCCTACATTTCTCTAATTTTACAATATTCCTGATATTTATTCAAAAACACTTTCATTCTTTCCCAAGAACTTATCGTGTTTCATCCTAGTCCCATGAACCAGTGCAATGTTGAATCCTTGAGAGTTGCAAGAAACAATTTTAATTTTTGGGCATCTGAAGAATAATCATAACTCAAACTGAAAAAGGAATGAATCTAGGTCTTCATGCACCTTACCATGAAAATGTGGAAGAGCTGAAGGTGAAACATTCTTCATTTTCACATTCACTTAAGAATTCACTATTGGAAATCCAAAAGTGGACTACTCTTCATTTAACTAATTCTCGTCAGTCCCCTCTGCATGGTCTTCATGATTAGGCATTGTTGTGACTCCAATCGGGCCACTTCGAGAAGATGAAGGTCGACTATTGCTAAATTGGGCTTTCTGATCACCGTTAGCCTCCTTCTTCCCCTTCTTGGGTTGTGTCACACCTGAATCGCTATTTCCAGAATCCAAGTGGACCACTCTGGTGTGATGAGTATGGGTCTACTTGGACTTTCTACCTAAAAAAGAAGGTCCAATATGAGAAGAGTTTCTAGATTTTTTTGTGTTTCATTGGCCCTTATTGGGCTTCAGACCTCTACCTTTCTTAGGCATTCATTTTAAAAATCAATCCCAAAAAAAAAAAATTCAAATGTTGTAAAGAAAAGAATCCATCAATTGCTGTAAAGAATAAAAAATAAGCACTCGTAAAATCCTTAAAACAATAGAAGCATACTACAAAAAAAATAATAGTAGACATACCCTTATTGTAGAAAACGGAAATTTCTTACCAATTTCAAATCGCCTCCTTGGCAATGACACCACAATTTTGGGTGTAGGAATTTTGGTTAAGAAGACTCCTTCAACACTTAATTGTCAACCCGAGGGTTTCATAAACTTAGAGGCGAAGCACATGAAATGCTAGAAATGATATGAAGTTTCCTAACTCTATTTCTACTTCCTTAATTACAATCTTGTAGAATCGAAAAGAAAAGATCATCCAACAATTTACACCAAAGGAATTCTAGTGCTAGAATATGAAAGAAATTACTTTTGTGAAGAAATAAATAAAAGGAACTTTCGAACTCTTGTAAGCAATCTTGATTAATTGAAATGGAAATCTATGTCTATGTTCATTACAGCTATATGTCAGACTAATAATTAGACCCTTGAATATCTCTGACTTCTTTGTAGATCTTTCTCCCTGCACTGAGCTTTTATTCCTGTACTCCTGCAATATTCTTGCACCAGTACCAGAACAAAGTTTATATGCTGGAAGTATCTTCTACACTTCTATTGAAGATTTATGTCCTCATGTAGGGGCTCTAAGTCTTAGGACTAGAGCACTCTGTTCTTGTATGAGTATATTGATTCCTATACCAGAACAAAGATTCCTGCACCAAGATTTGAAATTTCTTTTATAAAATAATAAAGAGTGTGTTAACTAAGAAAAGAATTTGCAAAGGTGAACATAAATTTGAAATAGCTTTCACAAACAGAAAGATGATTCAACTGAAATTAACTTTCAAAATAAAAATTAACTTCGAAAGTCAAAGCACACTTTTCTGCAATCGAGGAACTCTTTCATGCAACTAAACAAATCATCTAATTGTGACAACAGGCTTTGTCCCTGTAATAGTTGTTCAGAAAAATCTGATTTGCCTTTTCAATATTTTTAATTCATAAAGGTTCAATTTGAATAATTAGATATTATCTTCAATGCTTTCCTCAAAAGTGTGAAGTGCAGGTACAAATTAATGTGTTATAACAATATTCATTCCTTAATTACCAAAGCATACTCAACCCAAAGTATCGAGAATTATGCTAAAAGATGAACACTCACTTGCAGAAATGCATCAAGATCCTTGTGACAAAAAAGAATGAAAAACTTCACTGTAATGAACCAAAGAAATCAAATTGCAGAACTGTAAATGCACTAGTTCAGGAATATTGTGCTTGCATGATCGAGGCATAAATAATATTAATCGTTGAAAAGAAAAATTACAAAAGGGTAAGATCAAACTTAGTTAAGCATGCACACCACGGATCTATCACACACTGGATATAAATGAAGTTGAACCTGAACTCTATGAAATAATAGAAGCATCTACTTTAATTGACGACTTGCATTAAAACAAAATCAACACACATTTAATGAGAAAAAAGAGTGTGAGGGAGAATGAGCTGGGTTGGGTAGGCCCTAGCCAACCAGCTCGTTTCCCTGTTTAGGAAACTTGCAAACTCATCTCTCAGCAATGCATCAACATAGAATTAGAACACATGATCGAAACAACATGGCGTAGTCTCTTTGTATTAAATTTCAGAATCAACAAATGTACATTATGAAATCGAAGCTAGCCTAGAATGAGGGCAATACCAGAATGGTTACAAAATACCAAAGATACATTAGCATAGCTATCACTCCGCTCGCTACTCTTTTCTATCTGAATCCTACATTATATACATCCATTTAAGCCTGCGGCCATAACGAAACTACATTTAGCGTTACAATCTAAGCCTTCCAGATGTAATGAAATAACAACAATATTACATGCTAAGCCTTTTGGCTGTAACAAAAAACTAAACTTAAGCATTTGGTTGGCGACCTGATATCTATCATATCCCTCACTTATCTCCACTCCAAGCACAACTCGAGATCAACGATTCCAAATGAGATGTTCACGTTAGGTAGTGAGATGTCACAGAAGTTTAGGATTCGCCAGCGGTATAGGAGTCCTACCTGCACTCGACCATGCTAAAGAAATTATTAATACGTTTCTTACAAAATACTTTAGGAAAGAAGATATTAGTTGAAAAGAATATTAAAGGTATAAAATGTATAAAAGTAATTAATTAAGTACATATGTAACCCTTAAATATGAAATATAAAGCTAGTCCAGGAAAATGCATGATTCCTGGAATAGTGCAGGAATAAGGAGGTTGTGAGGTTAAAACAGAGGTCTAAGGTTATGAATTTGAAGTAGGAAAGGGGTTAAAAATGAAGAAATTTAGCCTACCAACAGTGATGCATAGTGACCAGTGAATTTCAAAAGTCCTTATGTAAAGTCATTTTATTCCTCATATTTGAGAATGCAAAAGGAAACAGCTAAATAGAAGAGATTGATATAAAAACTAATGCTTTGAGTTGTAATAAACAAAATTTTGATCTTGTTATGATCAAATAAAAAGTGTGGGGATAAAGAGATATAATTGGCATGATAATATAGTGAAAAAGTTGTTAAATGGAAAATTTTTGAAGCATATAAGGAATAGAAGGGAAGAAACAAAGATTGTAGGTGGATATTGGGTTAAATATGAATTTGTTGTAAAGAACAATGCTGAGGATTAGAAATAGAGAGAGAGTGTTGCAGAAACAACATCATAAGAACCTATTAAAATAAATATTTACTTCATTCATCAAGGGTTGGTGTCTCCTTCAGGTAGGTTCCTAAAGTAGATCAATGTGTTGGTGCTCAAGAATAGTGGGATTTGGTGCTTCCAGCAAGTGGGTTCTTGCAAGGAAAGAGAGGTTAGAGCCTCATGTATCATGATGCCTACATAATATGATGTAAAATAAGTTGGTACTTGCATTTACATCAAAACAAGAAAAACATTTGTGGTTTTCTCCCTTTATGGGTTTCCACATACATATGGTGTCTCTATGTGCTACTTATGTGTATGATGTTGATGATACTAATATGTGTTTATTTCATGGTTAATTACTGAATATTTAAATAGATTTATTAATTGTTAACTAAATTGGTTAAAAAATTTTAAAAGTTGTGAAATATTGATTCACCCTCCCTATGAGTACTTTCCTAGTTTCTAACAATTGGTATTAGAGTAGGTTCCTTCAAAACTAGTCTAAGAGCTAGAAGGACGATCTAAACCTAAGAAATGGCTAGCCAAGAAGGATGTTCTACCAACAAAGCTTCTCTTTTTAAGTGAATAAACTATACCTTATGGAAATTGGGAATGAGGACATATCTAATGTCCCTTGGTGCAAATGTCTAGGATGCTATGGTGAATGGCTATGAAAAGCCACTTGTATTGGTTGATAGAGAGGAAAATCTTGCATTTTTTAATGCCAAAGATATAAGTACAATCCTAAGAGGATTTTTTGAATCAAAATTTGTTGAATTTATGCATTGCAAGGCCATGAAATAAATGTTGGACAAGTTGAACAACAACTATGAAGGTGATGGTAAGATAAAAGAGGGAAAATAAAATTATAAAGAATGAAATTTGAGTCAATAGAAATGATTGTGGATGAGGATATAGAAGAAAAATTCCTTACAATGGGTGAAATAGTGAATATCATTAGCAGTTTGAGTGAGACTATAAAGGATTCCATTATGGTTCAAAAGTTATTGAGATATCTTCCTACCAAATTCAATGCAAAAGTATCAATCGTTAATGAGATGTATGACCTCAAAAAAATTACAATGGATAAATTACTTGGAACATTAATATATTATGGAATGAAAGTGAAAAGGTAAAATATACATAAAGGAAAACAACATTTAAACTAGATAGGAAAACCAAACATGGCTAGGAATGGCCATGTTTTAGATCATGTGAGGAAGAGGCTAAGTTGTTTGAAGACTAGAGAAATGAAATGGAAAATATAAAGGTAATATGCCTTTAAAATGCTCTAATTATGGAAGAGTAGGTAATTATGCATCTAAATTTCCATTAAAAATGAAGATAATAAACCCAATAGAAAATAATAGAATTAATATATGAGAGTGAAGAGGGATAAGAGTTAAAAAAAAACACTTTTGTATCCATGAATAATGCTCCTCATAAGATACAAATGAAAAATATTCTAATGAATAATGGATTAGTGATTTCATGCTTATGGCCATAGAGAAATAAAGTGAAGGATACAATGAATGTGAATTAAAGGAAAAAGATGTTGAAGTAGGCTTAGAAGGTGAGTTAATCAATTCTGTTAGATCCTAGATCGACCTCAGGCTGAAGGAAGGCAATCTTAGGATAACCACAAACCACGCTTAACCTTGTAGCTAGCCCTACAAGGTCAGGAGAGGGCTCTCTCCTTGTCAATATCAATTAGGATGACTGCAATTACAGCTTGAGATGACTAAATTGAAATTATATTTTAGGCTAGGTATAGTAGCTCTATGGTTTTTGGTTGATTTTGATGGTTGGTTGCTGGATGAAATGGAGCAGGCAGCTTGGGTCTGAGAAATCAAGTCAGACTTGCAGACAGGTTCTGTGGGGCGAGATAGATAAGTGTTTATACACTAGCAATCAAGTGAGATGGTTGGTTTAAGACTGCTGAGGGGCTGAGGAGGGCATGTCGAGAGCATGAATCCTCTTCAGACTACTGAAAACATTAAAAACTAAATGCATTGCCAAGGCAAAGCATTGTTATCAATGTATTTTGCATATTTCTCTTGATTCATTTAGTTAGGAAGAATGGAAAAGGTTTTGAAACATATAACACATAAGAATAACTTATTACAGAAGAAGAAACAATACAAAAACATAGTATCACAAGAATCCCACAAAAATAGCTACAAAACCTGGTTTTATTCCTTGCCAATCTGCTGATACAAGTATACAATGTGTGCACCACTTCCAAAATAGTCCAACCTTTACAAATGACTGAGAAAAGACAGCATATAGACCACAAAACCATCTGAGCTATCCATCAAGGGTTGAATCCATGATTCAAGGAACTATTTCAACAACATCTAAACTAGGAACAAGAAAATAGGTAGTGGAACAACTTGCCTCTAAAACTAAGGAAACTGATACATTCAGTTTAAAATCACCTTTGCTTTGATGTATCTACCTCATCAAGTGTTTTACATCAACATTTACATCATGTTACAACATTTAGCATGCAAAATTTACCAAGACAAGAAGAAGAAGTCAACTGCTGAAGAAATTAGGCGAAATTTGACTTTTAGGCAAAATTGACAAAAATTTGCCTGATCCGCAATGCCCTGAGACTGAGGTGCAGTGCAGCTTCAAGGCTACTTTTGGAGGCCTTCCACTCATCCAAATTAGGCCCAATATAGCTTCTGAAAAATCTCCTCCTGTCTAGTTGTAGAACACTTTGAATTTTCTGATTTTCAGTTGATTTTCCCCTTCAAAAGTTAATTCTCCCAAGACTGCTTCCTGTGGGTCTAAAAAATGGCAGAGAGGGCATTTTTTGAGTGTTCTTTTCCCTTTCGGTGGCCAAGATCTTCTCCAAAATTGATGAAACTTTCTGGGGTTACTTATTTTTTGATGCTGAATCCAAATCTACAAGCCATTTATCTAGAGGATGCATCAATTCAATGTGCAGCGCTGGTGGCGCTGCACATCAGCTAGAATTTTCTATGTTTCTAATTCAAAATTTGGAAAATGACAAAATTGTCTCAAAATTTGCCCAATTTTGGCTCAAAGCTGAATCATGGGTTACATTGTTGGGCTAAATTAACATCAGCCAAAATTTTGAGCTTTTCATCCTTCTTTTCTCCTTTTAAGGCCCTCCTTAGTCTTGCCTTAAGCTTTCTCATTCTCATATTGCATATCTTGTTCCGGGTCAAATAGTGATAAACCATGTGGCGAAGCATCTTCTTCTCTTTATTGGCCTTCTCAAGGTGAATGTTCACCCTCTCTAACTAAATTTCTTGGTCATTCTCAATTTTTTGCTCAATGGAGTTCATCTTGCCCTTTTCTTTCTTTGCTTCTTGCCTTTCTTCCATAATCATTTGCAGATACATAATAGCTTGTTTATCAGTCAATTGGTTGTTTTCCTACTTAAGGTATTCAATTATCCATTTTTCTCTTTCTAAATTGACTGATAAGGCTCGAATGTCAGCCTCTTTTTCCTTGATGATCAAATCCTTGACACTCCTTGAATTTTGAGCATCCAAGTCCATGACATTCTCCTCTTGTGCCACCTCATGATCCACTAGGACAAAATCTCTCTCTTGATCCTCACTAGGATCATCCTCATGCATCATTTTCTTTCCTTTATCTCTGCCCTTCTGTCATTGACCAACCTGTACCTGCTTAGCTGGAGAAGAAGGCAAAGCCCCTTCCACTCTAGTTAGAGATAGAATTTTCCTATGATCTATAGATGAAAGCAAGACCCCTTCCACTCCTTGTGGAGATAGTACTCGCTTAGCAGCTGCAAAAATCAATCTAGTGCCTCTTTCATAGGTGACAAATATAGGAACCTCCTCTTTTTTAGTTTCAGGCACCTTTTGTTGTCCAGAAGACTCACCTTCTTCTTGGGTATCTGATGAAAATAATTGAGGCCCCTTGAAGCTCTCATGGGCAATGAAATTTTCCCATGGCATTCCAAACTGAGTGAGCTGATGCAAAACAAAAATTTTGATGACAGAAAAGTTTTAAATGCTATTGAGTTGTTGTGGATATGGTTTTCTTTTTGCAATCACTGTCATCCTCTCTATGTTTTTGCATATAAAATAAGGGATGCTCATCATTCTAACCCTGGTGAAGTGCATGAGAAATTTGATGTGGTAGGCATAAAGTCTGGAAAACCTACCCTCACATGTAAAGTATTTGATGATAAGTTTCATGAGTGGAACATACTGGTCCTCCAGGAATCTAAAAGGAAACACCTTACTGAGTTTGCCATGCTACTTAGCCTTGATGTAAGGCTCATAATGCTGCCTGCTGATATTTTTCCTTTTGTTCCAATTTTCCCCTACATCCAGAATTACTCTGGCCTCCGTAATGATAGTGGGTGAAAGAGTGAAGTTTACCCTAGCAAGATGTACCATATTGTTATCCATGTTTGTCACAAATTGTCTTGCTGGTTCATGGTGAAATTTAACCCTCTAAACCATCTAAAAAAACTCAAAATAGGACTGATATCTAAAACATGTGGTGGCTAGTGGGCAAGAAAGAAGATCACTCATGTTGATAGGTTCCTCCCTGGTGATTCTTCCACCTTTGTGAGGCTTCCTGGGCTGCAAATTCCTCTCTTTGGAGCTATCACTTAGGGTGTCTTCTTCATATTCAAACTCACTGTCTCGCTCCATTTTTTACTCTTTCAAATGATTTGATAAATGATGGACAGTTATGTGAGGATAAGATGAGTATGAAGAGATATTATAAGAAGGAAAACAATGGTGAGATGAAATGAGAGGGTAGGTGGGGGTTATAAGGAATCTAGGGTTTGATGTGAGGGGGTTTAGGGCTTGGTGAAGGAATTAATTTTTGTAGGGAAATAGGGGAAGATGATATGGGTTAAATGAGATGGGATTTAAAGGTAAAATTAGGGAAATTGATAATGGGAAAATGAAGACAAGTGACCAGAGCTAGAAATGGTGAGAAATTTGGTAGGAGACAACTAGGGTTTTGAATTTTAATATACTAAAACCACAATTATAGCATAAAAACCCTATGTGAGATCAAAAGTGAGGTTACTTACTTGATTGGAAGAGAAATGTAGCAATGATGGTGATTAGAGGTGAATTTTGAGGGTTTTGAAGTGTTACTGGCCAATATGCAGCACCTGGTTACTAATGCGCGGCACCTCTCTGATGCGCAGTGCCAGAGTAAATTTACACAGGAGAAAACTGCCTGATGTGCAGCACCCCTCTAATGTGTAGCACCAGGCTCCCAATGCACAACGCCAGGAAAACTTGCTGCAAATTTCGAGTTTTCTTCCTCATTTGCTCAATCTTCCTTCAAAACATGATTTAGCTCTCAACTTTGACTTTTTGCACAATGGAATGGCTTGCTATCATGAATTTGTTTTATATACCTTACATTTTGATTTTTTTTATTTCAAACCCACTTTTCTAAAGTCTTGGTAACTTTTTCACAAACTCTATTTTTTCAGTGTGAAGCTTGACCCTTTTTCTTGGCAATTTGATGGACTGATGTCTTGATGCTTTTGTTTTTGCAGTGGTAGGAGTTGGCAAGGTAACCAGGAACAACTGCTGAGTACTTATTACATATAGAAGCAATTAAATTACATGAAATTTTTACAAAATGGAACAATACTCTGTTTTCAGCTCAAATTGAGCTTGAGGTGAAGACTTATTAAATTTTACATATGATGAGAATTCAAAAATATCTGAATATTCATATCTTTTTACATGTATGCATGACCCTTACTTTCTGCAAATTTGACTTTAATGAAACCCTAATACCTAATGTTCTTGAAAACCCTAAGACCTTAGACTTCTTTAAAGCAAATGGAGCAAAGATGAAAATTGACTATAAACCATTTGACTAAATGATGACTGAAAGAGGTCAGTAGATATCATGTGATGAAGGGTAAACTGGACTATGATCTACCATCAGTTGATCCATGACCTAATGGAATGTAGCTGATGAAAATGGGACTTCTAATATGAATGCAAAAGAGTAAATTGTTGATCACTGATGGTAGTGTGAAGACACTGACACTAACATTGTCTCAAATGGGGATGGTAGCTCCTTGGAGGTGCCAAGAACACCGTAGACCTAGTAGCCTTATCCATTGGGCATGGAGTCAAAAAATCTAACTGAAATGCTCGACCAAATACTGACAACTTGACGACACAAACTGACTCTGAAACTAACTTGAATTTATTGAAACTAACGTAAAATTGACTCAGGACTTACTTAACTGAAACAAGTACTTACTAATCTTTTTAATTGCAGCAGACCATAGAGATTTGAGGGATTAAAATCATGATGACAACCACCTACCTACTGATGAAATATGTACAATCATGTGAAGTGGGCCTTCCAATGTAACCAATCCAGCAGATGGCTACTTACTGAAATCCCGCTCCCACTTTCCCCAATCAGGTAGAACAATGTACATGTAGGAAACTCACAATAGCAACTGAAACCAAGACTTATGCTAATGAACTAGGCAACATTCATCTTCTCTAATGCTTCCAAAAGAATGCCAAAGGGATCTTGAAAGTCCTAAAGCACTAGCTTGTCTTGAGATCCAGCAGCAAAAATACAAGTACTCCCTTCATTCTGATCTGAAAGAATAGTTGGTTGCTGACTGTTAGTAAATTCCTCAACCATCAGATATTTTGACTTGAATTCTGGCATACTGTCTCTCTCAGGCTCAATTTCATAGTCTAAGCCTTTCTTAAACAAAAAACATTCTTCAAGATTATCAACCATGACAGTGTTATCATTTTGATGAAGGAAAACAATATCTGTTTGTTGATATATAAATCTAATTTCAAGACTGTTATCATTTTCAAAAGTGGAAGAAGCTTCACCTACACCTTCTTGACGATGTGAACACTACAAAGTTGCATTAGCTTGGGCTATAACCTGACCTTTCAAGAGTTGATCTATCTCATATTCAGAGAGAGGAGTTAATATTTTTTCTTTTCTTTTGCTCAAACAATTATTGTCTTCTTGAAATAACATTTCAAAACCTGAATGACAGTCCTCAATTCCCTGGTCTTCTGAAATTTGAAAACATTGTTGATCATCTTCATATGACATGGCAATCAAATTTTCATCGCACTCATCAGTCATATGAGGGAAAATTTTAGATAGTTCTTGAAACTCAAAACCAACACTTCTATCATTTACCACTGAGTTATCCAAAGAAAATTTTTCACTTACATGAACGAAGATCTCATCTTGTTTTTCATAAAAGGATTGGATTACCTCCTCGTGAAGACTTTGCTCTAATGAAATGAGAACACTTGGATCAATAACTTTGTCTTCTTCTTTCCAGAAGATCTTAACAACAGAGCTCTCCTTCATGGGATTCAAAACAAGGTACTCTTCATCATCATGATCTGAAATTGAAACTTGATTTCCCTGCATACTGTCATCTGCTATGAGCAGATCTGAAATAAGACCTTCTCTTTCATCATTTTCCATTGTACTAAGATATTGATCCTGTTGCAAATTTTCCTGCGCATATTGATAACTATCCACTAAGCTCTCTTTATGCTACTCAAATGGATTTTCATACAGGGCTTCCATGATCTCATTGTCCATAAAGTCATCATCTTCATAAATTCTCTCAATATTTTCAATAAAACTATAAACATGTTTGCAACAGTTCTGAACTAATATTAAGGATGGATAAGATTCTTTATACCTTTCAAAGAACATGGTATGAAAAACTTTTAAACAGTAAATACAAGCAGGTGGCAAACTTTCATACCAAGATCGAGGTTCACCTTCCACAGCGGCCATGAATATCTTCATCAAGCAATCTTCAAAGAAAATCAACCTTCAACTTAGGAATATGCATGTGAAATCTAACCAGATGTAAAGTAGCATCATTCCTATCATCATCTTTAAACATAGGCAAATTCCTTTGCCAATCTACCTTCAGAATTTTATTTTGGAAACCTGGAATGTGATCTCAGCTCATGGGAGCATACCTTCAATCTAGCGGATCCATTTTGATAACAATGAATTCACCAAGAAGTTCTTTAGGCTACTAGTTATTGAAGGGTAGAGTTGCCATAAAAATTCTAAACCTTGGGATTTTTCAACACTGGAGTTGCCAGGTGAATGATTTCAACCTTCTGGTGTTTGATCGTTGTCCACCATCAACAATCAGATCTAAACTTGATACATTTTGCTGAGGAACATAAAAATACCTTCCCTAGTATGTTCACCACTATGTTAGAGCCTAGATCACCCTCAAGCTGAAGGGAGGAAATCTTAGGATAACCACAAACCATGCTTAACCTGGTAGATAGCCCTACTAGGTTGGGAGAGGGCTCTGTCCTTGTCAATCTCAGTTAGGATGACTGCAATTACAGCTTGAGATGACTAAATTGAAATTAGATTTTAGCCTAGGTATAGTAGCTCTATGATTTTTGGTTGATTTTGATGGTTGGTTGCTGGATCAAATGGAGCAGGCAGCTTGGGTCCAAGAAATCAAGTCAGATTTGCAAACATGTTCTGTGGGGCGAGATAGACAAGTGTTTATGCCTAGTAATCGAGTGAAATGGTTGGTTTAATACTGCTAAGGGGCTGAGGATGGCATGTGGAGACCATGAGTCTTCTTTAGACTGCTGAAAACATTAAAAACTAAATTCATTCCCAAGGCAAAGCACTGTTATCAATGTATTTTGCCTATTTCTCTTGATTCATTTAGTTAGGAAGAATGGAAAAGGTTTTGAAACATATAACACATAAGAATAACTTATTACAGAAGAAGAAACAATACAAAAACACAATATCACAAGAATCCCACAAAAATAGCTGCAAAACCTAGTTTTATTCCTTGCCAATCTATTGATACAAGTATACAGTGTGTGCATCGCTTCCAAAAGAGTCCAACCTTTACAAATGACTGAGGAAAGACATCATATAGACCTCAAAACCATCTAAGCTATCCATCAAGGGTCAAATCCATGAGTCAAGGAACTGTTTCAATAACATCTAAACTAGGAACAAGAAAATAGGTAGTGGAACAGCTTGCCTTTAAAACTAAGGAAACTGATACATTCAGTTTAAAATCACCTTTTCTTTGATGTATCTACCCCATCAAGTGTTTTACATCAAAACTTACATCATGTTACATCATTTACCATGCAAAATTTACCAAGAAAAGAAGAAGAAGTCAACTGCTAAAGAAACTAGGTGAAATTTGACTTTTAGGCAAAATTGACAAAAATGTGCTTGATGTGCAGCGCCCTGACCCTGATGCGCAATGCCACTTCAAGGCTTCTTTTGGAGGCCTTACACTCATCCAAATCAGGCCCCAAATAGCTTGTTGGAAAGCTCTTCCTATCTAGTTTCTAGAACACTTTGAATTTTCTGATTTGGAGTTCATTTCCCCCTAAAATATCAATTCTCCCAGGATCGCTTCCCGTGGGTCTAAAAAATGGTAGAGAGGGCATTTTTTGAGTGTTTTTTTTCCCTTTTGGTGGCCAAGATCTTCTCCAAAATTGATGAAACTTTCTAGGGTTACTTATTTTTTTATGCTAAATCTAAATCTACAAGCCATTTGTCAAGAGGATGCACCAATTCAATGCGCAGCGCCAGTGGTGCTGTGCATCAGCTGGAATTTTCTATGTTTCTAATTCAAAATTTGGAAAATGACAAAATTGTCTCAAAATTTGCCCAATTTTGGCTCAAAGCTGCATCATGGGTTACTTTGTTGGGCTAAAGTAACATCAGCCAAAATTTTGAGATTTTCATCCTTCTTTTCGCCTTTTAAGGCCCTCCTTAGTCTTGCTTTAAGCTTTCTCATTCTCATATTGCATATCCTGTTCTGGGTCAAATAGTGATAAGCCATGTGGCGAAGCATTTTATTCTCTTTATTGGCCTTCTCAAGTAGCTTCTCAAGGTGAATGTTCACCCTCTCTATCCAAGCTTCTCGGTCATTCTCAATTTCTTGCTCAATGGAGGTCATCTTGCCCTTTGCTTTCTTTGCTTCTTGCCTTTCCTCCCTAATCATTTGCATTTCCATAATAGCTTGTTTATCAGTCAATTGGTTGTTTTCCTTCTCAAGGTATTTAATTATCCATTTTTCTCTTTCTAAATTGATTGATAAAGCTTAAATGTCAGCCTCTTTTTCCTTGATGATCAAATCCTTGACACTCCTTGAATTTTGAGCATCCAAGTCGATGACATTCTCCTCTTGTGCCACCTCATGATGCACTAGGACAAAATCTCTCTCTTGCCCCTCACAAGGATCATCCTCATGCATCTTTCTCTTTCCTTTATCTCTGCCCTTCTGTCATTGACCAACCTAGACCTACTTAGTAGGAGAAGAAGGCAAAGCCCCTTCCACTCTAGTTAGGGATAGCATTTTCTTGTGATCTGTAGATGAAGGCGAGACCCATTCCACTCCTTGTGGAGATACTACTCGCTTTGCAGCTGCAAAAATCAATCTAGTGCCTCTTTAATAGGTGACAAATATAGGAACCTCCTCTATTTTAGTTTCAAGCACCTTTTGTTGTCCGGAAGGCTCACCTTCCTCTTGGGGATTTGATGAAAATATTTGAGGCCCCTTGAAGCTCTCATAGGCAATGAAAGTTTCCCATGGCATTCCAAACTGAGTGAGCTGATGCAAAATAATAATTTTGATGACTTAATAGTGGTAAGTGCTATTGAGTTGTTGTGGATATGGTTTTCTTTTTGCAATCATTGTCATCCTCTCTATTTTTTTGCATATGAAATAAGGGATGATCATCATTCTAACCCTGGTGAAGTGCATGAGCAATCTGATGTGGTAGGCATAGTGTCTGGAAAACCTACCCTCACATGTAAAGTATTTGATGATAAGTTTCATGAGTGGAATGTACTGGTCATCCATGACTCTAAAAGGAAACACCCTACTGAGTTCGTCATGGTACTTAGCCTTGATGTAAGGCTCATAATCCTCCCTGCTGATATTTTGCCTTTTGTTCCAATTTTCCCCTACATCTAGAATTCCTATGGCCTCTGCAATGATAGTGTGTGAAAGAGTGAAGTTTACCCTAGCAAGATGTACCATATTGTTATCCATGTTTGTCACAAACTATCTTGCTAGTTCATGGTGAAATTTAACCCTCTCAACCATCTCACAAAACTCAAAACCGGACTGATATCTAAAACGTGTGGTGGCTAGTGGGTAAGCAAGAAGTTCACTCATGCTGATAGGTTCCTCCCTGATGATTCTCCCACCTTTGTGAGGCTTCCTGGTCTACAAATTCCTCTCTCTGGAGCTATCACTTAGGGTGTCTTCTTCATATTCAAACTCACTATCTCGCTCCATTTTTTACTCTTTGGGATGATTTGATGAATGATGGATAGTTATGTGGGGAAAAGATGAGTATGAAGAGATATTATAAGAACGAAAATAGTGGTGAGATGAAATGATAGGGTAGGTGGGGGTTATAAGGAATCTAGGGTTTGATGTGAGGGGGTTTAGGTCTTGGTGAAGGAATTAATTTTTGTGGGGAAATAGGGGAAGATGATATGGGTTAAATGAGATGGGATTTAAAGGTAAAATTAGGGCAATCGATAATGTGAAATTTAAGACAAGTGACTAGAGCTAGAAATGGTGAGAAAATTGGCAGGAGCCAACTAGGGTTTTGAGTTTTAATATACTAAAACCACAATTATAGCATAAAAACCCTATGTGAGATCAAAAGTGACGTTACTTACTTGATTGGAAGAGAAATGTAGCGATGATGGTGATTAGAGGTGAAGTTTGAGGGTTTTTAAGTGTTACTGGCCAATGCACTGTGTCTGCTCACCAATGCAAGGCGCCTCTCTGATGCACAGGGCCAGAGTAAATTTACATAGGAGAAAGCTGCCTGATGCGCAGTGCCCCTCAGATGCACGCCGCCAGGCTCCCAATGCGTAGCACCAAGAAAACTTGCCACAAATTTCGAGTTTTCTTCCTCCTTTGCTAAATCTTCCTTAAAAACACGATTTAGCTCTCAACTTTGACTTTTTGCACAATGGAATGGATTGCTATCATGAATTTGTTTTATATACCTTACATTTTCATTTTTTTTATTTCAAACCCACTTTTATAAAGTCTTGGTAACTTTTTCACAAACTCTATTTTTTCAATGTGAGGCTTGACCCTTTTTATTGGCAATTTGATGGATTGATGTCTTGATGCTTTTGTTTTTGCAGTGGTAGGAGTTGGCAAGGTAACCAAGAACAACTGTTGAGTGCTTATTACATATAGAAACAATTAAATTATATGAAATTTTTACAAAATGGAACAATACTCTATTTTCACCTCAAACTGAGTTTGAGGTGAAGACTTATTAAATTTTACATATGATGAGAATTCAAAACTATCTAAAGATTCATATCTTTTTACATGTCTGCATCACCCTTATTTTCTACAAATTTGACTTTAATGAAACCCTAATACCTAATTTTCTTGAAAACCCTAAGACCTAAGACCTCTTTAAAGAAAATGGAGCAAAGATGAAAATTGACTATAAACCATTTGACTAAATGATGACTGAAAGAGGTCAACAGATATCATGTGATGAAGGGTAAACTGGACTATCATCTACCATCAGTTGATCCATGACCTAATGGAATGCAGCTGATGAAAGTGGGACTTCTAATATGAATGCAAAAGAGTAAATTGTTGATCACTGATGGCAATGTGAAGACACTTACACTAACAAGTTCCTTAGAATAAATTGATAAAGTTAGGAAAAATAATAAGAATGAAGAAGAGTTATTGATTAAGTATGTAAAATATGAACATCAATTTGAGGATTCATCATTCCTATAAAGGTAGAGTTGGAAGACACGAAGAATATTGAAGAAAAAATATTGCAACAACCAAAAGGAAAAGGAAATGAATGTGAAAAACTGGAAGAAGTGGTCATCTCTCTAAGAAAGGTTTTTGAGAAAACGTAGGCCCATGTAAACCATATTATAAAGGGTATTAAATGATATAAAACTTTATATGAAATAATTAATGCTCACAGATCCCTTCTCATAAATACTAACTTTAGTTATAAGAAAGAATCAAGTAACAAAAAGCTTGAAGACAAAATACTAATAAGCTTCATCAAAGCTCTCACATAATGTAATGGTAATGTGATTCAAGGGAATGATAATAATAAGAAAATATAAAGTACAAAAAGTGTTAGGATATTCTGACACATAGGAAATAGTTAAGTATAACTTGGTCTAGTGTAGAGTTAGGTAAACTGTGCTTCTTTACTATGTACTTCTGTAACTTAAAATACGACGATCAGGATATGTTCTAGATCTGAAGTGATCTGATGGTTCATTTTCTCCTCTATATTACCGACAATTGATCCATGGCTTAAACCCTGATTAGTCCATGATCTCTATTTAAATAGCGTGGAGGGTCATTTGTAAGGTGATCATTCATGAGGGAAGATTATGTAAATTTTCTTTCTTTTATTAATAAATTACCTGAAGTGGCTGCATTGGCTAAGGTCATGGACTGTTTCCCTCTCTAAGGGTTTTAACCACGTCAAGAATACTGGTGTATTGATCTGTGATATGTTTGTGAGCAGAGTCCTTTGGGGTTCTATTTGAGGAACTTACCCTGTAAATCCCTACATGGTACCAGAGCTATTTGAGGGTCACATTCGTTGGTGGTCCAAATTTGAAGATGGTACAACTGCATCCGACTGTCGTTTCCTCGATCTACTATTTCTGACTACTTTCGGCTTGAGAGAATTTCTCTATTATATTAGGATCATCTGTTCCAGTGAGTAACCCCTTTTGTTTCATGCGAAAAGGTTTCCGATAGCCCTAGTTACGTCATTTTTAATATCTGGAGGTATACAATATTTATTTGCAGTTTTAGTTATTCATCTCTCTATTTATTTTGGTTTAATTAGCTCTGTATTTTTTATTACCAGATCTATAAATTTCATTTTTGCGTATGCTCTTAGCCCTGCGACTTTGTGCAATATGGGCAAATCAGAAACAAAAAGGTCTTATTATCTAAACACAATTAATGTTAAGTGATTACGCGGAGATCATAATACTTTCTGTTAAAATTATTAAACACTTAGGTAGATCTGAGTAAATACTGATCTAAGGAGAATCTATGGTGCGCGTAAGTAGATAATTTGCTTGTTCAGGGTTCGCAAAAGCCAGTTGTAGACCTTCGTGGAGGTCTAGAGGCCGATTAAGGGAAGTTACAACGATAAGCCATAAGGGCTTAGAGATCTGCACAAAGGCAGATCTAGGACAGAAAAGGGACATCACACTGATCTCTGGGTGCGGAAATTTGGTTCCAGCATCCCCCCATACTACTTCGGGTGAGACTTCATCCCATGCACCACATATTGATGTCGAAAGGGCCAATAGTGTATGGATTTTTTTGGTGCAACTAAATCTTAACTTGGGTCAGGACCCCCTAAGCCAACAATAGCTCATAAAGTATCATTGTAAAAGTGACTTTCACTTATTTATAAAAGTGGGTCACATAATTTTTTGTTTTTTTTAAAGTGAGCTAATTAAATTAAGTTTGGAAAGAGGGGCGATTCTTTTAAACATATACCATTATCATTCAATTCCGCTCATTGACATACTTCATCGGCATCTTCAACAACTTTTCTTCAAAAAGCCATAACTTCTTCATCTGAAATCAGATCCCATTTTTTTAGTCGACCTAATTTTTCAAGATCCTTCCATTGGAAGACTTAGTTTTAGCATCTACAGCTTTTTAGTTAAAATGGAAATTCCATGCTAGTTTATTCTTGGGAAAATAGACAAGATCAAGTAGGTGGGTTTATAGGGATGTCTATTTCTCCATACCTTAGATTCCATATCACATAACTTGATACCCCTGATGAAGCAATGAAACAAGGCAATCAAGTTTTTGGAATTAAAAATGAAATTAGAGCCCAACAACTTGAAAATGAGTTCCTTACATTGGACCCCAAATTGTTTTCTTCCATTGAAGATTTTTTGTCCAATTTCAAGACCCTAATAATTCTCTTGGAAGGTGTTAAGGTTAAGAAAGAAGATAGTAGCCTTATCTCTTACATTCTTACTAAGTTAGGACCAGCCTACTGTGTATTTGTTTCCACCTTCCATTTTACTAGAGAAGCCTTTATTTCTCAAGAACAAGCCTACAAGTCCACCTCTTTTGATTCCTTTTGTGATTCTTTAATAAGAGAACAAGAAAAACTCTTACATATTGGTCTTCTTATTCTTGGAAACTCTTCTAAGAAAGCCTTAGCTTCCAAACAACAACCAAGTTCAAAGAATCCTAAGAAGAAACATCCTAGAAAGAATGGTCCTAAACCAACCAAGGGTCCTAAGCACTTTTAGTCTCAAAATGGAAAATCAATTCAACAAAATGATAAGGCAAATAAAAAAAAGGGAAGAAGACTGATATACATTGCAACTTTTGTAATTGAGATGGCCACATAGAATCCAAATGGTTTAAGAAGATGGAAGCCTTGGAAGCAGAAATGAAGAAGCATAACATCCATTTGGAGCACTCTTCAACTTTAACTTCATCTTCAGGAATAACACTTTCTACATGTGGTTGTTAAGAATCTCGGTCTGGTTATGCATTAAATGTATCTTCTTCTTATCATTCTCATGAGTGGCTCATTGATTTTGGAGCTTCTTATCGCATGGAAAAAATCAAAGCCATGTTTTCTTCTTTAAATGATTCTAACTGTTAGCTACCTATACCAATAGGTTTCATTTTTCATGATTGGCAGGGGAAGTGCCAAATATGTTCTACTTTGGTGATGCAAAGATCTCATATTTTTGTGGAAAACACCTATCTACAGTTGTTTGATGCATGACCTACTTCTGAATGGGTGATCCAACAGTCTAAGCTGGGTCATGCCATATTTCAATTTTTGTTGTAGATTAGAGAAAGAAATCTGTCCAAATTGTTCAATCTTGGCAGATTAGTAGTTAGGTAGAGAATGAAGGTTCCCAACTGCTTAATTTGGGGCCTTGGAAGTAATAAGGCTAGCCTTAGATAGAAAATCAAAAGAAAATGGAAAAAGAAAAGAAAAAGAGCAATTGAGGGTTTGCCAGTCTAAGTGCACCCTCCTTGAAGTAACAAAAAATGCTAGGCAATAGAATGGGTAGGTAGATGGGGTTGCAGAAGCATGATTTCTTTCATATCACTGGCCTAAGCAAAGGAAACACATGGTGGCCAGTGCAGATCTTCCTATTCAGCAGTTTTGTAGCAACAAAGTGAAGCATGTCTAACTTCCCAATCATCCCCCATCAAACTCCTTGCTAACATCCCAATACCACCTTTGTTCATAAGAGAAGTCAAACTCTTTTGTTGATTCTTGTTTCATAAAGAGCCACATTTCTTGTGTAAAAATCTTTTCATTTTGATCTACTCTCCTAACTAAGTTTGTTTCCTAAAAAACTTAGTCTTTGCTTCCTCTCTTCTATATCTCCCATCCAATACTAACTACTAACTCTATCTATACTTAACTCCCTATGTTCCCCTTTCCCTATTACTATATCACTATTGTGTATAAAAAACCCAAAATATGTATATTCCCCCTTCCCCAGGCAATATAGCCTTATAACTTCAAAGGTTGGAGCGCTAAGAGATTTAAGCGCAATAGGAAAAATAACGCCAAAAACAAAGTTTCGGGATTAAACCAAGAACTGCTTGGTTTAACAGCCCTAACCCCGCTTTGTGAACAAATGTTAATTAACCCATTTTGGCTTATAAATCATCGCAAAACCCATTTTCTCCGCTTATCCAAAGTTTTGATTACAGCGCGCATTCCACAAAAAACAAAAGAAAATATTATTTAAATGCGCTCGGTTCCGCCGTATCATGTTGGCAATTTGCCCGCCTGTCATCCGTTGGATCTGGGCCCTCCCATCCGACGGCTCACAATGATTTCGGACCGCCTCCGATGCCCGGACGATAGCTCCCGAAATCTGTCAGAGCATGACGTCAGGGCTCAGACGCGTGTCGTTCCCAAATTGTATCGAGAGGCCGCCTGCCAAAACCGCTCCCGTACAATAAGTGGTCTGATATTACCGCTTACCACCTTCCGCTTACCGCCCGCCCCGTCGGCCCTACGTCAGCTCCACGCCATTGCTAAGTCAGCACCACATCAGCACCCGCCCCGCCATCGCCCTGAGCTGTCTGCCACATCACCCATCCATGTGGACCACTCACAGGCTGCCACGTCACCTTTCCGTACCCAACCCCACCCGATGACGTCATGCTGACGTCATCCAAAAAACGCGCCAAAGCCCAAAATGTCCATATTTGGCCAAAAATGACGGTTTTTTCGCACTTTTCGACAAAAGACCACTGTGCTCCCTGCATGCAATTTCACGACCATTTCGCCGCCAACCTACTGAAACTCACTCCAGAGCCGTGGCCGCCTACAAGTCAACTCGAACCAAGCCTCCGCCATTGCGCTGCGACCAGGTATTTACTACATTCTTCCTGCGCCTGGTCTATTCCGTTCTGCACTGTTAAAACACCATAAAACTGCCAATTTCACCGAGAATTTAAGCTGTATTGCCCTCCAACTAAGTCAATTTCCCTCATATCAGCCAATTGTGCCCAGTTGTACCTCAGTTACCCTGTTGTCACTGCAAATCCTCCAAGTTTATATCAACCTACTGCGCAAGCATTGCAATTGCCCGCAATTCGCTAAAATTCTGCTTAAAACACACAAAAATTATGGAAACACCAGTGGCATTGAACATTGCGCCCTTAAATGCCCCACAAAGAGAGCTAGAATGGCTGGCCCTGGCTGACAGAGACTACCAGATGGCAGAAGTAATTCCACTATACAACAAGTATCATATTCATGTACTCAATGAGCTGAAAGCCAAACATCTCAGTGGAACTGATATTCTAGGGATTTGGGACTCCAATTTGCCCATTTTCAATCTTCCTCAAGTCAATGTCCTCCCAGATTTAATTCATCGATGCAGTGCGAACTATGATCCATGTCAAAGAGCTGTCCTCAGTCCCTCAGGTTCAGTTTTGTTCCATGTCACCCTTGAGGCTATAAATCAAATGCTGTACTTTCACACTACAAAGCCATTGACTCCTCTGTCCATGATGCACTTAATAGACCAAGGAGGCAAGCTGTCCAGTGCCCAAATCATAAATATTAATCAGCTATTCATTGAATCAGGCTCTCAAACTGTGAGGACCCCTCCTATAGGAAATGTATATTTCAATGAGTTGGGCAGGTTGCTTGTGGATATGATCAGTTATGTCCTGGGATACAGATCAGCTGAGGATGCTGATGAAACCATTCTGGCAATGATGTCTATTTTCTCCCCTGGAAAGCCTCCTTCTGTTCACTATGATTATGCTGCATACATTGCCAATAAAATTCATGAGCAATTGATGAATTTAGAGAGGGAAAGGATATTTAGATACACTTCTTACATCTATCACTTGTTCCTATTTTATCAGCCTGATAGCTTCCCTATTACTCTCAAGAAGTTTGATGCTCAGGGAAACCAAAGGTCTGTGGTATTTTGGTCTTCAATCTTTCATCACACATCTTATTCACCATACAGCTACTGTGAATTCATAGACCTTTTTATCCATCCATCCATGTCCTTGCTGTTGAGTTCCCCTCCTCCAAGATTGACAGATGAGATGCAAAGAATCCTCCTGCTCTCAAAGGCCTACAGCATTGGGGATTGGTACTTTTACCAACACCATACAGTGATCAGAATATATGGTTGTGAGTTAGCCCCATACACGCTACCAAGATATGTCCCTATGAGACTCTTTGCCTTAGAATATTTCAGACAATTTGGAAATGCAAACATGGTCCATTTCCACAGCAAAAATAAGAAGGTACAACTCAAAGTCAGAAGCCAACTAGGCCCATTTATTTATACTAAAAGAGAAGAGGCATGGCAAGAAGCAGATAAGATCCTAAAGTGCCTAGAGTTGCAAAGCAGTTTCCTCTGGATACCCTATGATCCCAATCATTTCATTAGTCTTAGAAGGGTCAAATATAAGTTGGCTAGCTATGATCATGTCAGGTTGCCTCATATTGAAAAATATGCAAATCTGTTAAAATGGAAAGAAGGCACTCTAGAAGAGGCAAGTACTAAAGAGGAAATAGCACAAAAAGAAGCAAAGAAACTTGAGAAGGAAGCTGACTTGGAATATTGTGGACAGGTTCCTTCTTCTTATCATACTCAACTTGGAGCCGTTGCCTCATCTTCTACAACTCCACAGCAAGCAACTCAAACTACTCCTCAAGCAGCTAGCACAGATAAGGGAAAAGAAATGGAGCAGGAGCAAACACTCCCAACAACAGAACAGCAAGAAGAAATGGTTGAGGCCCCTGTATCTACAGAGCAACAGGCTCAAGAAAGTGTGCCTCCAAGGCAGGAAACAGTAGTGGATACCTCAGTGCTCCAAACTCCGTTGAATGAAGAAAGAACTAGGAAGAGGGATAGACAGCAAGAAACTCCCCTCACTACATCAGCAAGTCAACAAGGGGAGAAAAGGCAAGGATTAAACCCTTTTTATGAAGAAGAGATACCTATTGGGCCATCCATAGGTATGGGCCCCCCTAGCATGGAAGCATCAGCCAGTTCCTTCCAACAGGAACAAGAAAGACCACTTGGAGGAGAGGTCAGCTCCTCAAGCCAGCAAAGAAGGGCAGAATCCAGCATTAAGCAGCAATTTATTGATATTAAGAAAAGGAATGAGCCAGTCAGACTCCAGCTTTACAATCATTTGCTCAAGATGGCTCCCACAAACCAACAGAGGCTCATGTCAGCATATGACATTATAGAAGGGAAGATGACTATGAGCCATTTCATGCCTACCATGCTGCAGCCACAGTTAGCTGCAGATTACATCAGAACCAACCTAGAAGTGTTTGCAAAGGACATCCACCCAATGGACCAAATAGAGCTACATAAGCAAACGGGTGAAATGGTCTACTCCTCTCTTGCAGATAAAACCTTTCTAGCACACAAACTGCAAAATAGTCTCCATAATACTACTGCCCAATTAGAATTGGAGAAAGCATCTTCTCAAGCCAAAGACAATAGGATTAGGTCTTTGGAAGATATCATTATAGAGCTTGGGCATGACCCAAGTGATCCCAAAGCTGTGCAGGCACTACTAAAGAAAAAAGAGGAAGATATAGCAGCTTTGAGGAAGATGGTCAAAATTCCAGCAACCCTTCACCCTCAAACAGAAGATGTTGCTCAGCAGAGAAAGGACCAAGATGTAGCAGCCATGCTGTTGACATTACACAAGCAATTAGTAGAAACAAAAGGATGATTGGTAGCAGCAGAGGGTGTATTACAGGCAGCCCTGAAACAGAAAGAGGGAGGGCAGACATCTCAGCCCCCTCAGCCAGTAATTAACCTTGAGGAAACTCCTCAAATTATAAGTCCTCCCACAGAACAAACACCAGAGGCAGGCCCTTCGGCACCAGCAACAACATCAAGACAGGCACCCAGCCTTG